>QFDT01003661.1:0-14788 GCA_003315915.1 Macrolepiota dolichaula | reverse complement strand
CTTTCCTATCCCACCATCACATGTATGTCACCTGAGACATCACCTGACTAAGTCACCTGACTGGGAGGAGCAACTCTAACACAACCCCCTGATCTGACCAGTCCAAAACCAAACACAGACCTCTATTTCCTGAGGCCCAACCTAGGAACTGTATACATTATGGTCTTCTTGCTCACAGCCTTGGTGAACATGTCAGCCAGCTGCTCATTAGTCTTCACATACACAGGATCCACCAGACCTCCATCCACAGCATCCCTAAGCCAGAAAAAGCGCAAATCCATCTGCTTCATCCTGCCATGGTGTTCTGGGTTCTTGGCAACACTGATACCAGACCTGTTGTCAACAAAGAATGTGGAGGGGGGTGGGGGGGTGTGGCCAGACTCAGATAGGATGTTTCTCATCCACAGAATCTCCTTGCCTCCCTCAACAGCTGCCATATACTCAGTCTCAGTGCTGGAAAGAGTGACAAAGCTCTGTCTCTTGAAAGACCACCCAATAGCTCCACCACCAACCAGAGTCACATATGTTAGAAGTTAATCTGTTTGGTTTCAGCCATCTTGGGGATCTTGGCATGCTCGGCGTTCTAATCGTATATTGTTTTATTTTCATATTTCTTGTTGATTTTGTGTCATGGGAACTTCCATCATAAACTATACAGTTGGTCTGTGTGCTCTGTATTTTGTCTTATATAGTTTGGATACAACAAGGGTGATTTCCTTGTTATGTTGCACCTTAGGCACTGCTCTGATCCCTGGTCCACTATAGAACCTTCAAGATTGCCATCGTACTTCAACAACATATCCACCAGTAGCTCTTCCAGTAGCCTTGCAGGAGCCATGAGAGGCATCAGAGTAGGAACCCGCACGGATTGTGATGTCACAAATCCATGACCAAATCCACGGATAGGCCCTGTCATGGATATGGATGGATAGATCTGTCTGGATAGATGGATTCATCCATCTATAACACTGTCATAAAATTGTTGCAATGTACATCCATTATATATGAGAGCTACATTAAACAATATTTGTGCAAAAACCTTGAGAAACAATAAAAGATGCTCCCATAATTTAGCCAACAAAATCAGGCCAAATTTCGGCTATCTTCTCTCTTCTCCAGAAGAGTTTAGGCCATATCTCACTCAATTCTACACCAATCTTTGCGCTTTTAGGTTCGTTTGAAACACATTTGTTTACCAAACGTTTGTATATACAAAAAACAGCAGTAGAAAGTAACCGGATCCAATACAAGTACATTTAGTATTCTGACTACAACTTAGACATATTCAAACATCCTCTTCAATATTGAGGAGTTTACCTTCCCCAATGTGGTTGGAAATAATGTCCAATGCCTTCTTAATACCAGGGAACAATGGGGTAGAGGCCCAGGACCCCAGGGCCATCTTTGCACGAAAGGTGTTTGAACTCATATTGTGTTGCATGAAGTTCACCTGACGACGGCCAACTGAAAATGCATGTTCAGCATCCACAGATGAGGCTGTAAAAATGTGTAAGTATAAGTCATATGAAGTAAAAAATAACTTACCTGGTGCACTGCAGTAATCCAAAGCCATCTGTGCAACAGCTGGACGATTGTTAGCTGCTATCATCCAATACTTCATATATCCACCAGCATCTTGGATTGTGGTTGAGGAAACCAGAGGCTCCTTGAGGTAAGTCTCAATATCATCAACAGTATTCTCTGAGACTGATGCTACTGGCACAGCAGTACAGTTCCATTGTCCCTGTGGTTTCTGTAGAATTATATATCAGTTATGCATAGAGATAAAAGTAATTAGAAACATACCATTGGTGCATCAGCACCAGTATTGGGTTGAACTCTCTGATACCTATTTTTCCACCGCTCAATAACAAGTTTCTTGATCCTCTTCTGTTCAGCAGTAGGATAATCCTGCCATTTGAACCAATTCATCTTGCGATCAGGACACATAACTAGAAAATATGAGAATGAATAATAGCTTCAGGGATATTGATACCACTCACCAATAGCAATGTAGTACATCTCACACTCTTCAGTGAATAAAGTATACTTCTCAACCATCAGTAAAGCAGCCTGAGCTGCAATATGTAAAATGGGAGATATATCAGCTTCATCATCACGAAGAGCTATGAGTGAGGCTTGAAGATCACCAAAGAGTGGAAGAACATCAATGATCAGAGGAACATCTGCTTGTGAGAACAAGCGAGTTGCCCAATCAAAAATCTAGAATAAGTAAATATTTGATTATATTGAATAATATTTAGGCTTACCTTCAAAGCCTCAGCCAAATCATCAGCTAAGTCCCACTGGTCATCTGATGGCCCAACTTGTTTGCAGGAATCTGAGTCAACTGATCAATCTCAACTCGGAAGTAAAGATGAGCATTAAGACAAGCAAAGTCAGAATTCCATCGAGTTGGGACTCGCCAATCAAGAGTTTGCTTGGTTCCCTTTAAATCTTGGTTTTTACTGACAAGCTTGTCAAACTCCTGGTGGAGGCTTGTTGAATCGTGAACACAACGAGCTAATCCAGATACCTAAATAAATAAAATTAAAAAAATAAATCAATTAAAAATGAAATATTACCCTTGTCATAATTTGTGTAGCCATTTCCTCCTCTTCCTTGCTCATCCTAAAGCCCTTTTTCTTCATCAGTGCAACCATCTTATCACGAAGTGAATATACTGCTGCATGATTGAAAGCAGCATGACCATCATCATCAGCAATTGCATCATTGTTCAAGTCGGCCTCCTCAAGGACAGATTCATCAGACTCTGAGATATTACCTCCAGTAACAAAGTCTTCATCATCAACTGTTACCATGTGGGTACCTGTCTTGCCTTTCTTGAAAAAGAAAGACATAAATATCTAAAAAAGAATTAAATTGAATATTTTATAATATTTTTTGGACATACCTTTGCTATTAAGTTCAAAATGTGTGCAGTGCATTGTACTCACACAGCCATGCCTCTAAATTCCGGAATATATTGAGGAAGTGCTTGTGCCAGCTTGTTACAATTACTTGCATTATCCATACAAATGGATAACAACTAAGTTATTGGTCAAATAAAAGTATAATATAAAAAAAAGGATTTCATACTGATTTAGAGATCCCAAAATGTTTTAGACAATCAGCTACTACCTCAGCCAAATATTCTCCTGTATGCCTTTGTTTCAACCTAAATATTTATCAGAACAAATATTTTTAATGAATAAATAAGATTTACTTAATAAACTCCAGAATAGAGCAGAAAATTTGACCATTTTCATGCCATACCACCACAAGGCCAAGATATGATGCAGTTGTAGGTGCAGTCCATCCATCAAGGACTAGATGAAAACTGCCCTGCAATGACTATACACAAATTAGTCATAGATATATATGAATGAACCTGAAAACATACTGAAAAATGATCCCTGACTTCCCTGGATAACTCCTCATAAAGAAGGAGTGTGTCACAACCCAGAGTGTCTGGTGATGGAAGTGTGGCCCCAGGTCATAACATGTCAACCTCCATTTGATAGAGCTTGTCATTAACAATATTGAAGGGACAGTTATTGATAGCACATTGTAAGGCAATAAGGGCACGATGGGTGGCAAGAGAATAAGGGATTGATGGAGAAGGCTGAACAGAGGTCACCTGAGATCCAATGTTGTGTTGCTTATCACATGCCCTAACACCATGCAGGAGATTGCTTGTACCAGAACTAGTCTTAGCACGTGTACGACAAGAGAGGGGATGATTTTCAGGATCAGTTTTACATGTGAAGACAAAAAACAACTCCCTAGGGTTGTGGTTGGCATCAAATTTACGGTCAAAAGTGATGTTGAAATGAGGGTAGGCACTGGACTTGAGGGATGAAAATGTGGCCTCTATTATTTATGTGAATATCTAATATTTTTTTCGAAAATTTTCGGTACTTGCCAATAATTTCCTCATCATCCAGATCCCACACCTCAATATCTGACTTATTCTTTACTGAGGTGTTCTTCTGGCGCTGCTGACGCTTGACAGGAGATAGCACAACTGGCAATGAGGTAGGTGCCTCATCATCAGATGCCTCGGGTGTGTGGGGAATAGATGCATAAGGAGTAGGGGTTCCACTTCCTGTGGGAGTATTAGTTTTTGACCAAAAATCCAGGGAAACAGGAATTTTTGAGGTTTTCTTGGCCCTAGGAGGCATTTTGGCAGGTTTTTGAGAGTAAATATCAAAGCTAGGGGTGCGCATGGGGCTGGGGAGGGCAGGAACAGTCAAAACATCATGTCTCTGATGTTTTCTGACATAGGATTCAATCGGAGCTTAAAAACAATTTAATTATAGTAAATTAACCATTTATCCAAATATCTATGTATATCTGTATCTGTATCCAACCAAATCCATGCAAAACGGATAGATGTCACGTGAGTATCCAGATGTGACCCATCTGTGCAAGTCCCTACATCAGAGTAGGTCAGGAAGATGTCTTCTTTATCTGTGCCCTTGTAGACAAGCTTGTAGTCCATGGTGCCCTTGAGATAACAAAATAGGTGCTTAACAGCAGCCCAATGTTAAGGAGCAGGAGAGTGGTTAAACCTTCCAAGGTAGGAGACAGCATAAGCAATGTCAGGCCTGGTCATGGTGGCAAGGTACTGGAGTGCTCCAACTGCAGAGAGATAGGGAATGGACTTCATGTACTCTTGTGTTAAGAGGTAATCCGTTTGGTTTTGGGCATCTTGGGGATCTTGGCAGCCTCGGCGTTATATTCAATTTACATTTTATTGTGGATTTATTTTGTGTTTTTGTATCGTGGGAATTTCTGATCATAAACTGTATAGTTGGTCTGTGTGCCTATATGTTTCCTATATAGTCTTGACTCAACAAGGCTGACACCTTGTTGAGTTACACCTTATACACTGCTATTATCCCCAGCCCATCTTAGAGCCTTCAGATACGCTGTTGTACTTCAACATCTTGCTCATCAGGAGTTGGGACAACAGTGGACAACTCAGTGCCAAGAGCAAGGGGAGTGAATAGAGGGTTGGCATCAGACATGTTGAACCTCTCAAGCAGTTCCTGGATGTAGTGCTGCTGGAAGAGTGTAATGGACCGCTTTTGGAGGTCCTGGGTGATCTAGATGGAGAGGAGAACCTTAGTGGGTCCCAGATCCCTGAGCTTGAAGTGCTTGGACAACTCCTCAACAGCAGAATCCATGGCTGCCTAATCCTTGGAGACAAAAGTGATATCATCAATGAAGATGGGAATAATGACCTTGACTCCTCCTTTGCAATACATGTATATGGAGTTGTCTGACTGGAGTCTGATGTAGCCCAAAGCTTCCAAGACACCTCTGAGCTTCTTGTTCCACTGCCTGGCTGCCTGCTTGAGACCATAGAGGGACTTCCTCAATCTGCACACCATGTTGGGTCCTCCAATGTGATATCCCTCAGGCTGCTTCATGTAGATCTCCTCCTCCAAGTCCCCATAGGTGAAGGCAGATGAGATATCCACAGAACAAAGGGAATAGCCCTCCCTGGCTGCCAGAGCAAGGATAAGTCTGAGGGAGGCTGTTAGGAGATGGTAAATCATTGTTTTCCCACTGTTGCTATTATTAGTTATCCTCCTTCTCACTATATGTCATACTTTATTATCTTGTTCCCATATTGTCTATTTGTGTATGATGGACTATTATTGGATTGAATGTTCTCATCTACTATGTATGTTGTATATAAGTAGTACCTTGACAGGGTAGTTCCCTGTCAAGTTAGACCTTTATATAATGAGGTTAACACATCCACCCTGGACACTCAGATCCACTGGACAGCAGTAGTGCTACACTCTTACACTCTCACTCATTGATTTCAACAAAAAGCTCCTTGAACACTTCCATATGGACAATTCCAATGCACTCTCAATGTCCCTAGCACCTGGAAGTGAGCTCTCAAACATTGTCCCCACTCTTGAAGAGCAAGAAGAGATGAAGGCAGTTTCCTACCTCTCTGCAGTGGGAGCCCTGCAGTATCTGGCCACCATGATGTTAAAGTCTGACCAGCTTCAGTAGTCATATGATCTGTAGTCACATGATTGGTAGTTACATGCTTAGTAGTGCACAGACCATGTGGATTAGGTATATAAGGAGTGCCTCAGCTTCCCATCTTTCCTCCTCCCATCTATGTCAGTGTCTGTGTCAGTATCTGAGCTTTCTCTCTCATCTTCCTCTCTTCTTTCAACACATGATGTGTCCAGACATTGCCTACACTGTCAGCTACCTTGGACGCTTCAATCACAACCCAGTCCTTTGCAATTGGACAGCAGTGAAGCATTTATTGCAATATTTCAAGGGAATCAAGCACTACAAGCTCACCTATTGCACTACAAACAATCTGGAGCTGTTTGTAACCTATTCCAACACCTCCCATGGCTCCTGCAAGGCTACAGGATGTGCTACAGGTGGATATGTTACTGTAGCTTGTGGGGCAGCTATAGAATGGTCTTCAAAACATCAGGCCTTTGTTACTCTCTTGAGCACAGAAGCAGAGTATGTGGCTGCTGTAGAGGCTGGGAAGGATGTTAAGACAGAAAAGTGACCACACCAGAGTTTGAACCTGGGACCTCCTGTTGGAGCCACAGTTGCTCTTACCACTGAGCTATATGGTCTGGTTACTGTAGGAACTAGTAGGTGATATATAACCTATTTCACTAGGGATGGCCTTGACTGCCTACCACTGGCATACTGTAGGGGCTGGTGCACTAGGTGGTTTCTCTGGTCAGTTCAGTGGACCTAACCTGAAGAGTGACTTGTCCTATCATCACTCAACAGTAGCATAGACAGTGGAATCATCAGCCAGCCTGATAGGGATGTTACAGAAAGAGTAGGTCTTGAACCAGTGCCTGTGAGGAGTCATGTGGGAGGTAGCTGTTGAAAGAAGAGAGGGAGATGAGAGAGAAAGCTCAGACACAGACACAGATGGGAGGAAGAAAAATAGAATTGATGAGAGCTGAGGCACTCCTTATATACCTAATCCACATGGTGTTGAATAACAATGGCAATTGGTTGGTTCTAGTATGGACCAGGGATCAAAGCAGTTGTATAAGGTGCAACACAACAAGGGAATCACCCTTGTTGCATCCAAACTATATAAGAAAATACATGGCGCACAGACCAACTGTACAGTTTATGATGGAAGTTCCCACAAGACAAAATCAACAAGAAATACAAAAATAAAACAATACATGAATAGAACGCCAAGCGTGCCAAGATCCCCGAGATAGCCAAAACCAAACAGATTAACTTCTAACACATGGTCTGTGCACTACTAAGCATGTGACTACCAATCATGTGACTACCAATCATGTGACTACTGAGACTGGTTAGACTTTAACAGTAGCACCTGTTGAGTGATGATAGGACAAGTCACTCTTCAGGTTAGGTCCACTGAACTGACCAGAGAAACCACCTAGTGCACCAGCCCCTACAGTATGCCAGTGGTAGGCAGTCAAGGCCATCCCTAGTGAAATAGGTTATATATCACCTACTAGTTCCTACAGTAACCAGATTATATAGCTCAGTGGTAAGAGCAACTGTGGCTCCAACAAGAGGTCCCAGGTTCAAACCCTGGTGTGGTCACTTTTCTGTCTCAACAGCACCAGTATCAGCCAGCCAGTGGAAGTCAGCATTTAGCTGCAGAGGTAGTAAGGAAGAGGATGATGTAGTAGCCACAGCACTATGTCCAGCAAATTCAGTTGTGGAGGGCTCAAAAGTGGATGGATTAGATTGAAACTTAGCAGAGGGGTGCCCCACCATGTGAGCAACGTGTCTGCCATGTTGCATGCACATAGCGTGCGAAATGGTGCACTGGTGAGCCTTGGATCTTGCCTGTATAAAGAGTTGGTAGTCTGATTTAAAGTGGCCGTCCTGAACGCAAAAGTCGCAGTGTTGGGTCATGTTGGGCATTGGCAGAAAGCATAGCACATGGGTGACATGGCAACATTAGAATAAAGCAAATTGGAGCAGAAATGTGTCCGGGAGAGCAAAAATAAGTGGAGAGAAAAGAGAGAGAAAGAGAGAAGAGAGAGAATAAGAGAGAAAAAGTGTTGTAGGTGGTGCTGCTATAGCTTGTTAAAGTCTGACCAGCCTCAGTAGTCACATGATCTGTAGTCACATGATTGGTAGTCACATGCTCAGTAGTGCACAGACCATGTGGATTAGGTATATAAGGAGTGCCTCAGTTCCCATCAATTCTATCTTTCTCTCATCTGTGTCTGTGTCTGTGTTAGTATCTGAGCTTTCTCTCTCATCTTTCTCTCTTCTTTCAACATAGCTTGGGGCCCATAACCTGTTGAAATTAGAAGCAGGGAGACTCTAGAGGAGTCCTAACAGTCACCAGAAGAGAATAGATTAACAGTGTGGAAGACACTGTAAGAGGATAAGAAGTATAAAAGAGAGAAGTAAGGTTTATATACAGGACAGGAAATTATCTAAGCTATTCCCATCCCACCATCACATGCATGTCACATGTATCATCACCTGACTGAAGTCACCTGACTGGGAGGAGCAACTTTAACACATTACATCCTTGGCTTTGACTCCAACATAGAATCTGATGAAAGTAGTGATTTGGAAATTGCTTCTGATGAAGGGAATAATGTTATGGACCCAGGGACTCATGTCTTAGTCCCTGAGGGACAGAACCTCCTCAGTGTTAGAGTTGCTCCTCCCAGTCAGGTGACTTAGTCAGGTGATGTCTCATGTGATATACATGTGATGGTGGGATGGGTATAGCTTAGATAATTTCCTGTTCTGTATATAAACTGTACTTCTCTTACTTGTCTTTCTCATCCTCTTACAGTGTTCACCACTGTTAATCTATTTCTTTCTGGTGACTGTTAGGACACCTCTGGAGTTCCCCTGCTTCATATTTCAACACTCAGAGTCATCTCTGGGCATACCTCTGACTATAGGCTCACACCTCTCCCCCCTATCTACAATTGCAACAAGCTTAATGCAGTGCTACAACGAGCTATGCATGCAGCTCCTTACCACCACATAATTGGAGATGGTGAAGTCCTTGGCATGTACCAAATGTGCTGGATGGCAGCCATTGAGAACAGATAGCATCTCTATCTGGTCACAGATAATTGCATAATATGGCAACATCCCTACATGTTCCATAATGAGCAGGAACTTTCTAGAGTTCTTGCTGTGCTCATCAAGTCAGGAGAATATGGGCACCATTACCTGTTGCAGCCTTGGCTGTTTGACAACTTGTCTGATACTTCTTCTGACTCCTCAGAAGATGTACCACTTTGTGCTATTGCCTCCTATTACCAGGAGATGTTCTTGGAGATTGTTCCCTACAATATCTCATCCTCATCATCATCCTCCTTGTCTTCATCCACAGTGCCTACACCTCAGGAGTCCTCCACAGACTTCCCCACCTCATCCAAATGTTCTACTATCTCAGGTAATGATGACTTAGAGTAGATAGAATGTTATAGTAGATCATAGACTATGATTTAGATACAGACTGACTCACTAGATGCTCTGTAGTGTACTAGTAGTTTCTCTTCTTCAATCAATGACTTGGACTGACACTTATGACTCATATATACAGTAGTAACACAGATAGCCTTTGGACTTGCATAAATAGGTATAGGTTACAGGATCAAAAACTCCAAGTTTTTGATTCTCTTTTGTTGTAACTCAACTGTTACCTGTCTAATTCAAGATTGGTCAATCTTAACTTCTAATCCTCTGAAGTTAAGGACTCATAATAAGGACTCATAACTGTAACAATTCAACATTATCAGTTGCTTACTATACTTTGGTATTGTAACTTTGCCAATTCACCTATTAGCAGGCTGGTTAAGGATTTTGATCTTTAATTAGCTAGGTGCCTCCTAACTTAGATCTAGGAGCCCGCTGAACCATAACAGCCCCTTAGCTGTATTTATATAGTGCCTGGCTATAAACTTGGATTTTTTTTAAAAAAAAGGCTTTCAGGGGTACAAGGCTTGGGCTAAGAACCAACTTGGGGCTAAGATCAAGGCTCTGCAGGATGACAAAGGAGGAGAATGGTCTTGCTGAGAGGGCTAACAGGACGATGGGTGAGAAGATTACAGCCATGCTGTCTGAGTCTTCCCTTCCTCCTGTCTTCTGGGGTAAATGTCTGTCTTCTATGGTCTATGTCTGGAACAGGCTCCCTACCTCCTCATGTTGAAAGAACTAGACCAAAAGAGGAAGAACTCAGACACTGACACAAGAGACACAGACACTAATGGGGGGAAAAATTTGATTATTGAGAGAGTTGAGCCACTCCTTTGTTGAAAGAAGAGAGGATGATAAGAGAGAAAGCTTAGACACTGACACAGACATAGATACAAATGGGAGAAAAAAAGACAGAATTGATAAGAGCTAAGGCACTTCTTATATACCTAATCCACATGGTCTGTGCACTACTGAGCATGTGACTACCAAACATGTGACTACAGATCATGTGACTACTGAGGCTGGTTAGACTTTAACAGTTTTTTCAACAATTTCCTCATTCTCTGACCTCCCCAACTCTAACTCACCTCTTACCACTACTTCCACTTCTTTGCCCTCTAGTAGTTCCAATTTCTTTTTTTTTGGTCTGCCACCTGTTGAAAGAACTAAGAGAATAGAGCAAAAGATAACTCAGAAACAAAACACTAACACAGACACTGAGGGGAGAAAGAATGATTATTGGGGGAGTTGGGCCACTCCTTATATACCAAAAGTACATGGTCTGTGCGCAGAGGTGACTGACTACAGGAATAGTGTGACTACCTCTATATAGGCAATGTACCAGTCACAAAAGTTAACACCACCTTTCCAGAATGAGGAAATTGATGTGGACTTGCCTTCTGCACAGTTACAGCACCCTCCTGCACCTCTTACACCTGCAGTGATCAAATCATCTAAGATCAAGTCTAGTCCTCCTAGAGATGTGTTCACTCCCTCCAGTTCTTCTTCCTCTTTTACCTCCACTGTCACTTCTCCTGGATCTCTCTCTGCCTCATACTATGGAATGCCATTCCATATACCTGCCCCTGCTCCTCTAATACCTCCACAGCCTCCATCCAGTCCTTTTTCTCTCCCTAGAATTCCTCCTCCTGTCCTTGGTCCCATTTGTCCTCCTATTACTCCACCCTCTGTTAACTTTTGTGACTGGTTCATTGCCTATATAGAGGTAGTCATACTATTCCTGTAGTCACAGTCACCTTGGTGCACAGACCATGTAGTTTTGGTATATAAGGAGTGGCCCAACTCCCCCAATAATTATTCTTCCCCCCCATCAGTGTCTGTGTCTTGTGTCTGTATCTGAGTTCTTTATCTTTTGGCTTAGTTCTTTCAATACAGTGTCTGTGTCTCTTGTGTCAGTGTCTGAGGTCTTCCTCTTTTGGCTTAGTTCTTTCAACATAAAGTCTGACCAGTCTCAGTAGTCACATAATCTGTAGTCACATGCTCAGTAGTGCACAGACTATGTGAATTAGGTATATAAGGAGTGCCTTAGCTTCTATTAGTTCCATCTTTCTTCCTCCCATCTGTGTCTGTGTCTGTGTCTGTGTCTGTGTCTGAGCTTTTTCTCTTATCATCCTCTCTTCTTTCAACAGGTTATGGGCCCTGGTTCTGACAGTCTATCTGAGT
Source organism: Macrolepiota dolichaula (assembly GCA_003315915.1). Lineage (NCBI taxonomy): Eukaryota > Fungi > Basidiomycota > Agaricomycetes > Agaricales > Agaricaceae > Macrolepiota > Macrolepiota dolichaula. Next base: position 3,139 of record QFDT01003661.1, on the reverse strand, counting down.
AAACTATCCTGCCCCTCACTCTCAGCTGCCACATCATCACTTTTTGCTGCCAGCTCATCACTGTTCCTGTCATCCCATCACCTTTTCTTGCCACATCATCACTTCTCTTGCCAGCTCATCACTTCTATTGTCTTTCCCACACCTCTGTCACCCTATTTTCACACATTTCTGACCCTGCTCATCATGTCTATCTCCACTATTGCCACCTCCATTCATGCTGTTGTCTCCACTCTCTCTGGCAACAACTGGGCACTCTTTTCCCAGTCTATTCAGGCCTTCTTTCAGTCTGCTGGTGCTCTCTCACTTATTGAGGACACTACTCAGGATGACTTTCTGGACTATGCTCTGTATCTCTTCATCTTTGCCAAGCTTTCACCTGAGCTCTGGTATCTCATTCAGGGGGTTACTTCTGGTATAGATAATTTCCTGTCCTGTATATAAACCTTACTTCTCTCTTTTGTTGTTAACAGCAGAACGTTGCGTAGCGGTGTACTGTGAGGTAGAGCGCATGCACTTACAGAGTGAACTGTTGATGAAGCTTGAAGGGCTTGAGTGTTAGAGCGAGTTGTATACGCGCAATATAGAAAGCAGAGAGAAAGTTATATTCTATGCATAATGGATGAAGTCCTTATATACCATATTGTGTAGTCCGATGACTAAGCATCTACCCTAGGTATACTATCCGCATCGCTCAACATGCAGACAAGGTGCGAGAGCAATGCGTTCCTACTCTATTGTAATTAAAAATAGAAAAGAAGCATAATTGATGTCCATGCGGTTGTCGCACAGCATCGTGTTGACAAGGATCATTTGTCGACGTACGGCAAGATCACAAGTCATGTGATGAAGAGCATGTCACGTGTTACCGTGTCAACATTTGTACTTCTTATCCTCTTACAGTGTCTTCCACACTGTTAATCCATTCTCTTCTGGTGACTGTTAGGACTCCTCTGGAGTCTCCCTGCTTCTAATTTCAACACTTTCATCTATGGGAACTTTGAGGAAGAGATTTACATGAAGCAGCCTGAGGGATATCATATTGGAGGACCCAACATGGTGTGCAGACTGAGAAAGTCCCTTTATGATCTCAAGCAGGCAGCCAGTGTTGAAGTACGATGGCATATCTGTAGGCTCTAAGATGGGCTGGGGATAATAGCAGTGTATAAGGTGTAACTTGACAAGGTGTCAACCTTGTCAAGTCAAGACTATATAGGAAACATACAGGCGCACAGACCAACTATACAGTTTATGATCAGAAATTCCCACGATACAAAAACACAAAATAAATCCAAAATAAAATGTAAATCGAATATAACGCCAAGGCTGCCGAGATCCCTGAGATGCCCAAAACCAAACGGATTACCTCTTAACAGCCAGGCAGTGGAACAAGAAGCTTAGAGGTGTCCTAGACATCTCTTCTTGACCTTGAACCACTACCTTCCCTTTTGGGACATCGGTGTGGACATTGTTGAGAATATACGCTATGGCTTGGAAACCCCATTCTAAGTATATGCCCACCACTGCTAAGAGTCCCAAGCTCTTTCAATGCACTCAAACGTTCTTGGCATCAATCAACCAAGATGATTGTGTCAAGGGCATTATTTGCGCTGGACCTCTCTATACACTACCTGAAGCTGTTTGCTCCATTGTTCAAAGGGAGCTTGTTACCATGGGAATCACTAACATTGTGAGTGAGACCCCAACCCACATCACCAACCCTGTCCCACTACAGTGGGACAACACTGCTGAAACACGTCGCAAAAACTTTTCCAACGTCCTCAATTATATGGAGGCATTCGCGTGTTGGAAGAACCCTTCTCTTGGGCAACTTCCCACCTCCACTCCAGCTGTTGCCACCCCTGCACAGCCCACTCCTGCCGCTCCAATTGTTCTGGAATCTTCCAGACAACTCTCCCCTTCTTTTTTCTCATCAAACTTGACGGTTAAGCCCTCTAAGGAGGCACCTGAAGAAAATGATGAAGAGGACATGTTCTATGTGGATAACACCCTTGACAACTATGCTCACTTTATGCGTGAGTCCAGCGATTGCTTCAACATTCTTAAGGCACTGCTCCTAGGGGCCTCAGCCGCGGAACTCAAGAAATTCTGGGAGGCTGTCAAACCATGGGCTGACCTCCTCACCCACTACCCCAACACTACACCATCCCCTCCTTCCCCACCTGCTGCACCTCTTTCTCATGCTGAGGACGTGGCTATACTCCCCCCACCTCGCTCTCTCAGTGAGGCATCCATTCAGACCACGCCCCCTCCATGCCCTAAGATGCATGTTGAGAAACCTATCACTGGCATGCCTCGTGTCAGGAAGTCTTATGCAAGTGCTGCAGCCCACTCTTCTGGCCCACCTCGCCCTCCTAATGTGTCTGCACCACCCCCCCCCTCATGTCAATCCTGCTCCAGCCCAGAAGCCCATCTCAGGCAGGCGCCCTGCAAAGCGCCCTTACTACGCTACTCACAGCCTCACTCACCACCAATTCTACATTTCAGTCAATAGCTGGGCAATGTCCCTGGCCTCCCTCTCCTTCCCCCAGCTTGTACACATGTGCAATGCTGCTCTTGTTTGTGCCAAGTCTACCTTGAAGGTGGACTCAGCATGTTTTTTGTCATTTGGTGTCATGTGTGCCACCTCTGCAGTCCCTACAGATGCTGACCTTGACACGGTCACAACTGCTTTAAGTGTCAAGCTCTCTGCCACCTCCCTTTCTCTTCCGGCATTGAAGTGTTAGAGTTGCTCCTCCCAGTCAGGTGACTTCAGTCAGGTGATGATACATGTGACATGCATGTGATGGTGGGATGGGAATAGCTTAGATAATTTCCTGTCCTGTATATAAACCTTACTTCTCTCTCTTGTACTTCTTATCCTCTTACAGTGTTCACCACTGTTAATCTACTTCTTTCTGGTGACTGTTAGGACTCCTCTGGAGTTCCCCTGCTTCTCTATCTTCAACAGGTTATGGGCCCTTAGCTATAACAGCACCACTCTTATCTCTTTTCTCTCTCTCTCTCTACTCTCTCCGCTTATTTTCGCTCTCCTGGACGCATTTCTGCTCCGATTCACTCCGTTCAAACATCGCCACGTCACCCGCGCGCTATGCTTTCCGCCGATGCCCGATACGACCCG
>QFDT01003660.1:0-18938 GCA_003315915.1 Macrolepiota dolichaula | reverse complement strand
CTATCGGTGTTTTATCACTCGTCATCCGTTCGTGTCCCAATCAAACAGGCACACCTGGCTCGTTCGTTGTAGCTTGGCCAGATGTTGCCTCAGAGCGAATCCCCCCACATTGAACCGTTACTAGATGGCGAAAAAACGGGGGTTTATGTGTATCTCGAGTATATATGAATTTAGGGTGACAATCGTGTCGAACACGATGATGGTATGTCAGACCATAGTGTTGTTATGGAATAACTGCCGAGCGACTTTTTGTGTTTATCGGAGATTTCTAATGGTAATGGGAAGCGCGCGGGCGTGGGGCTTACCCGAGGCAGTTGTGAAGAACGACAGTTAGTCTTTATTACCATGTTCCGAGCCGTATTTACTGACGAATATTTTGGGATTGGATTACTTTGAAGTCGTTAAATAATAGAGTGTGTTGGTATTGGGGGAAGTTTCTGTCAACCCGGTGTTCCTCGCTGTTGGTCAAATCAGGACAATCGTATGTGCGGGGTGGCTGGTGAGCTACAATCAGATCTACATTCTGTCCTTTCTACACCATCGACTCGGGCAATGGCAATATTGCGCTTGGACATTTCGGGCTGTAGCTGGATTTAGGGGGGAATGTGGATTTCTGTGCGAGTATAACACACTCACATTCAAGTCGCTCAGAGTCTGTCGCATCACAGGGGGCCTTTGGTTCTGGGAATCCATGAACTCGGTTTCCCCTCTCCGCCGCCCTCTCATTCCATCCTCTATGTAGCTTTGTATCCTAGGTCGAATACTTGTTCGGTGGAAAGGTTGCTAGGATTTGCCCCATGACTTATTTAACACACCTAAATCTTGTTATGGATCCTTCCCACCTGTGGATCCTCTCTGAAGGGTCCGAGATTGTTGTGTCGCGCGTTGTTTGCATCCGGAGCTCCTGGCAAACAGAAGAATGGCTTCGCATCACGCAGGGACGCGCCCCAAGTGTTCACCTTGTCCAACTCAGTTCACATTGTGATGGCGCTACCAACCAATGGCAGAGTAATCATCGACACAACGGCAGGAGAGATAGACATCGAATTATGGTCCAAAGTACGTCTTGTAATGTTCGTGCTACTTGGACAGATACATACAAACGCACTCAGGAAACACCCAAAACTTGCCGGAACTTTCTTGCATTAGCGATGGAGGGTCCGTGAAGTTCTTTCCGACTATATATCCCTGCGCTCACCAACATGGAATTTAGGATACTACGATAATGTTATATTTCATCGGTACTACCCCTTCGAACACTAATTATTACGAGGGGTCTGATGAATATCTAGAGTTGTTCCGGGATTCCTTGTACAGACGGGTGACAAAACCGGTACCGGCGCAGGAGGGGAGTCATTTTATGGAGGTAAGCCATTAGCTTATTTATACCGGCTCAAGTATTGACATGGTCATTCAGACCCCTTCGAAGACGAGATCCACCCTCGGCTACGCTTCGCACACAGAGGGCTCGTAGCCATGGCCAACAATGGAACGCGTGATTCGAATGACTCGCAGTTTTTTATCACCCTTGGTCTGCGTCGCGCGCTGCCCCGCTCTGTTAACCAACTCATACTGCTTCATTTAAGATCGTGCTGACGAACTACAAGGCAAGCACACTCTATTTGGGAGGGTAATGGGCGACACAATCTACAGTACGTCCTAAAGGACTTCGAACTATCCGAGGTCTAACACATCTATCAGATGTTATGAAAATTGGCGAGACAGGTATGGTTTCGTTCTGGTTTTTCGAGATTTACCGCTAATAATTATGCAAGAGATTGACAAGAAGACCGAAAGGCCGATCTAGTATGTATGGTACATTCCCTCTCTCTCGTTTCACTTCTGATCTACCTCCAGTCCCCCAACAATTCGAACAATCCGCATTATTGATAACCCGTTCCCCGACATCATCCCCCGTATCACAGCCGCCGAACGGCGAGAACAGGTCAAAGTACGGCAGCGGGCCCGACTGGAACGCGAAGAGGCAGAGCGACGAGCGGGTGCTAAAAAGTAGGACAAATCTCCCTGACCCACTGGGACCCTACTGAGCATTTGGATAGGAACACAAAATTGCTCAGTTTCGGTGCGGATGAGGATGCAGAAGAGGAACCCGTAGTGTTTGAGAAGAAGTCGATGTATCGGCCTGATTGTGCGTGCTTCTTAGTATTCTCTTTTCTTGTCTTACGCTCGGGCTGTGGTCTTGTAGTGATGGATGATTCAAACTCTAGTGCTGTCATTCCAAGTTCTCTTGCCCCACCCCCCGCATCGAAGAGTCAATCTAAGTCAACCCCAAAGACAGAAGAATCGAAACCTTCGAAGGTCTGTAATTAAGATGTTTGGTTACTTGTATTAACTTCTCATGTAGCCCGGGAAGGACAAAGAACTTGATATCACCAAAATACGAGAGCAACATGCAAATGAACAGGCCGCTGCCCAGTAAGTCCTCCTGCACAACTTGAAATGGACGTTTGGAGTTTCACTCTCCCCATTCCAGGAACTCTCGACGAGCCGAGATCGAAAAAATGGAAGCTGAAATCCGCAAAATCGCTAAGCGGAAAGTAGGCGAGGATAGCGACGAAGAACTTTCGAAAAAAAAGATCAAAAAGTCGTATCTTGAGGAAGAACTTTCTAAATACGCAAAAGGACGTGGATTGCATAAAAGGGCGAAGGCTGGGCAGAAGAAGGACGAAAGTGATGTCCTCGCAGCACTGAATAGTTTCCGAGGAAAACTGCAAGGGTCCATGGCGGTTGATGACGTGGCTAACGAAGCAAACAGCGAAGAAAGGGACGATACCATTGTGGCCGAGGGACCAGGAGAAGATGCAGGGATTGAAGTGGATAATGACACAGGTTTCCTTGGCCATGCGCTACATTTCCCGAAGGATAATACGGAAGAAACTGATAAGGCCGAGAGGGATTACGAAGTGATCGACCCCAGGCAACGGGGCGCCAGGGCACGAGAAGAGGAGCGGGAAAGAAAGAAGTTGGCGAATAAGGGTAAGGGAGGGGGCAGATACCGAAGGTGACGCGTAGATGGGGGTCGCCATTCGTATGTCATCTCTGTTATTTCCTTATTGCCGTCTACAACTGTGCCGGAATGCTTATGACTAGATGGTGTAATACTAAAACTGACTCTAGGCTAGTTCCGCAAGTGATTCGCGATTGTCCCTTGCCTTTTCCCATGACAATCATCCAAAGGAAACCGCCTTTTACTAAACAAAAATTGGGCTCAGGCTCAAGTCAGAACCCATCAACACACCACATCCCGGGTAAAATATATTTCAAGGTCGCTTCACTCATATGTCGCGGTTGATGATACTCAACTCTCTCCCCGCTTGGACGCTTGTGTCCCAATTCCACAACACAACACAGGCAGGCTGTCCGCGCCATGGGCTAATCCGGCGCCGGTCTATGCGTGAATCCACGAATCCACACTTCCCGAGGTAGCTTGTCAACGTGGGGGACTGCATCCGGCCACAGGCTGCCTAGACTGACTTGACCATGACGGACTAGAAATCACGAATCCGGCGATCCAACTGTTACTTTCCCCTTGCTGGAGTTAGCCTCCTGGCTTTAGAGCACGAGGGATTTCTCCGGGCGCTTGTGGCCACACGGTCACGTCAATGGCCACTATAAAACGAATATAAACTTGTCAGTCCATCATTGGAGAGGATGAGCGCGGATTAGACCTAGATGATAGTATGAATGCGCTGGGGAAGCGGTGGAATTCGATGTCGATTCCGACGAATTGAGCGATTCGGGCTGTTTACTTGGTCAGCTGGAGGAGCTAGGCACCTAGTATCGGAGAGATGATTGGGATTGTACAACTTTGGAAGTTATTTTGGGCCCTACCAGCTCCTGTCGCACTCCCGAGGACGAAATCCTAGCCTACGCGACCGGCGCGCAGACAGGTCGGCCGAATAACATATTGATCAGGATGTCTTGTTTCGTCAGCCCATTACTTTCACGTGTTGTTCAATTCAGCAAATGAAGCTAGAGGGTTGACGCATTGTATTACTCCTGGGTGGTTCAGTGCAAGATCATACACTTAACATAATCCCCGGCCGTTTACCCAACGACTAACCGACGTCTTGGTTTTCACGATTGTAGGGGACGATCAGGGCGAAATCATATACTGATGGTTGTCTTGGAGAGTGCCTTTGCTTTGCATGCAAACATGCACGCTATGCCAGCTATAGCTTACGATGTCACCATCGGATGGTATAGAGGTATATAAGGGCACATGTGATATAGCAAAGCAAATCACTCCTTTTCTTTACTTGACGTTCATGATGGATCGCCGGAGGGTCGGATTATCCACTTATCGTCATTTCGCCTACAACCAAGAATCGCCGATTTCTGAAAGCCTGCGTTAGTCTCAGGACCCACTCTCAACAGCGATCTACGCTTAAAGCTGCCTATTCCCTTTTTGGAGCTGAACGGAAGCATCCAGTCGGCAACTAAATAGAGAATGTGATAGATAGCAGGGAAGAATGAGTGGATAAACTAGACCCCTTCTTGGCGGGATATTCATCCGGCATATTGATAGGCTGTCTAACAGACAGAAGGACGCTGTCACGATTCTGAGTACATATTAGGCTTTCCACCTGGGAATTAAGCGGCCGTTCCATATTTATTGGCGCGACGATTGGGTTATATGCGAACAACACAGCTTCTGCTAAGGCTCATTAGGTTGCCGTATGTAGGTAAAGTATAATGGACATGTCCCAGACGATGTGATGAACACAATCTATCACTGATAAAGGAGTACATATACGTTGCAATCACGCTCTAGGGTCTATGTCTAATGCGATGTCGCTTGAGCACAGTCTTCCGAGGAAATTGCCCACCATTGGTCAGACCCGGGACAAAAGGGTTCCAGGGAAATCTAAAGTTGGATGAGTGAGTTCCGCGGCTACGACGACAGGCACACCGGCATCACCTCGTCTGAACCTGGGTGACTAGTCCAAAAAAGTTGCGTCGTTGGATCATATATCTGTACATTGGCAATGAGTGTTGTGAAGATGTGAGGTTGTCATGTCATACGCGATACATATACCGACTGACGACCTTGATCTTCCAGCAAGTGAGAGGGTTTGAGCTCTCGGTGACAGCTTGGGACTTGGTGAAGCCAAGTCAGGGCAAAGTGCTGGACATGATTCGAGACAGATGTTACTTACGGCTTGTTGTTTGAGGTGAGCATAACAAGTAGTTTCTGCGTTCTGAATAATGAATTGTTCGCAGTCCTTACTGGGGGTAGTGCCAGTGATGATCCACTGCATGTGAGTTAGGTCAGTTCTGTATCAGCAGCATGAACAGGTCAGGGACGGAGATGACCTTTGCATAACAATTCAGACGGTCAACCGCGGTTAGGGGGCGTTCAGGTCCATTTCTTTGCACTGGGCGGGGATCAACGATGTTGTGTATGATGTAAGTTTCCTCGGGCTTGAAAGTCATGGTTGGTGCGTAAGAAGTGGCAAGCGAGTGTGGTTAATCGACTCGACATTATATGGCACTGACCAAAGCTCGGTTATCAGGTATCCTGACCCTAGCAACTCCGAGGTTGACCAAACAGCCGGCCGTTGGTATCGTTGGCGAATTATCCTCTCTCGGCTTTTCCTTAATTGAAGTGGCTGCCTGTCTCTTGTGGATTGGTTAGGACCGGACTTTCAAGATATAAGTGCTCAAAATGGAACATCATCAGCGCCGGTGAAACTTTGGACTTTGCAAGAGCAGTTCATTGAAACAGCGAGCACGTCGGAATTATTTGAGGGAGCGACTATCAATGAGTTCGAATGTCACGATATGCTTGGTGTCACATCATCGCACAGTGCGATATTTTTGGAGAACAGCGCTGGGTCAACTTGAATAGACCTGAACCCACCCATTGAAAGAGCTGATTGAAGGCTCAAATCTGAAATACGCAGCTCGAAGCCTGAATTGTATCATATTTCTCAGTCAGGCACATGACTTTCTCCCCTGCCCCATCTTATTCCTTCGTTCAATCTACCTCTTCCATGCACGGACATCGCTAGTTTTCCCTAAACTATTGTGGACTCCTCAGAATTCCATGTCTATGTACCGCCGAAGTTTGAAATATCTTGTTCCGTTTATCGATTGAGACGAGTGGGGCTGGGCCTCATTTTGCCCCCTCCCCCACCTGAGCTGACGTTTGTCATTTTTTTTGTAGTCAATTATTTTGATGTCCCCTGCCTTTATAATACAAAAACTATGCGGCAAATTGACCGGAATAATCAATATTGAACTACATGGCTCTACAAACAAAAGATCAGGGAGCAACTCTTGCTTATCACCATTACACCTGCACTGAACGGGGCGCAACAACGATGGTAGGAGTAGCCAACTTCTCATTGTGATATCTTATATTGTGATAAACACCCTCAATACTTTGTAAAGGGTGAAGATGTTCGAAATTTGATCACCGCGAGAACGCAACGTGACACTCCAAGTCAAACACGAACATTGACTTGCGTACTTGGATACTGAAGAGCGCGAAGCAGATCAGTCTAATAGACGTTCTCATTTCCACTCCTATAACTCTGAGTAGTAGTCCCATCTGCTTACAAAACACGAAGGGTATTCAACCGAGCGACCCGCTACCATGCCGACGCCTCAGAAGGCACTGGCTTGGGAGTTCCACGGTTCCAAGATCTTTGAGGAAGTCATTGGATGTACTTTCTGGCTGACGAAAGGAATTTTGAGTTCCAACTGAGGTACCAGCTTCCGTGAGTTCCTCGGTCGAGCCCGAGATCTAGCGCATTCAATATTTTAATCAAATATCTTGACCGAGGGTGTGGTGTCTTCCACCGGAGGTTCAATTCTCAACAGGCAGATCTCCTTTTGGGAGCTGTCAGCATTACACTTCACAAAATAGTGCTACGGCGAGGCGCTGGCGCCGGCGTGGGCATCGAGTGAGCTGAGGCTTTCCTGTCGTGTTGATACACGCACAATCTGTTCTCCCTCTCCATTCCTTCCACCACAAGAGAGATACACCCCTTGCGGATATATTCGCGTATCTTCATGGCACGCTCTTTCTATAGGGACATAGTCAGTCAAAGGATTCAGAAATTTGTTCCCGTTTCACCCATAATACCTACAATCACGAAGAGGGGAAGCTATGTTATGCTTTCACATGCCGAGAGGAATTGGTGCTTGGCTTTCGGGTTTATAGGAGCCTGGATGGACTCCTTGTCGTAAACGAATACATTACATGATGTCGGCTTGATTCCTTCGGGGTTAGGAAATGGAACGCTAATTACGGTTTCAATTATTCCGTCCTCAATTACGAGGGCAAATAGCGACGCGATGACTTGGTGTTATGAACCCTGAGTACTAAAAATCCCACCCAATATTAATCCTGTCTCAAGATTTCCTATAATTCCCCCACACCTACCGGGCGATATGGGAAACCCAAAAGGAGCTGCCGTCTCGAGTAACCCGAATAACGATCAATGTCCTGCAGCAATGTACATGTGGTAGTTGTTCTCCGCTCAACGCTCAGCGTAGTATCGATCAGGCTTCTTCAACTTCCCTCGAATGCTATCCATTCTATACCGGAACTTATTAAGAGTCATGGCGACGAAGCGGATAAACTGATACCAAGTTCTACGCGGTTCCAAATGCGACAAACTGATGTCCGTTCCGTGTCATCAATGTAAGCTTACTGCGGTTAGCACGGGGTGTCCTGAACTCAACACATCAGAAAAGCCCCGACAATTGATTAGAAGCGAACCGCGCACTGACGAAGCGTGGCGCTCCGCAACACCAATGCCAATCATTCGGGACTTGGCAGATGTGTTGGGGTTTCACGAATTTTGAGTCCAAGTGACCTGTGGTTAGAAACTTGAGGCAGATTTCAGCCGGTGATCTGTCATGTGTTTGACCACAGTGAATGATTTGTTTTCTGTCAACGTTGTCACGGACACTAAGTCATCGCCCACGGTGAAACATTTGGAAGATAGTCAGAATTGGGATGTCCCTGAAGGGGTCGCGTAGACGAGCATGGCGATGAGACTTGGCGATGACACAAACCCTTGGGAAGCATTTATTTCGGCAAAAAGTGTGGCTTATATGAATTGGGTACTGACAACACAGACAGAATGCCGAATTATGTGTGTGCACACAACGTGATTTTCTATTTCTGTGCCTTGAGGGTACTAGTCTGGTGGGGATCCAAGTGGGCATCACCAATCGTATACCCCGGTGAAAGGGAGACTTGGTATCCGAAGATACAAGGATTGGGATATTCGCCGGAATTCAGTGATTTGGTGGTGCTTCCATGTGGCGAATGTCATACTATTATGCAATTTATGGGTGCTTGGAGGCGCCACAAAGTGCTGCTCTGGCGCAGTTTCTACCACATGCTCCAACAATTAGCCCACAAAAGTAACATCGGAGTTCTATTTACGAACATATGTGTGTACACCACTTTACCTGGAAGGGATAATCATACCATCATTCCACGCGGATGCCGCTGCAACGAGCAGTGTTCGTGGATTTGGGAGGACGACCGATGTGATATTTTTCAATAACATACACGGATACGTAATAGTCAATGGACAACGTACAATTGTTCTCCTTTTAAACATCGCACCCTCAAACTACATATAAAAACAGAACTAAACTGCAGTGGTTGTTTACGGGCCATAAAACCGTTCAGACTTTGGCTGTTGAACAGTTCAGGGGTACCCCACTTGCCTTCAACTAAAGAGGCAGTACTTTCCCACGAGATAACCAGCAGGTGTTGTTTGTACCTGACAAACCTCTCCTCCCCACCACCACCCACCACGCACGGACATGGCCAGCAAAGCCGCTCATAAACGCGTACGTCCTCCAGCTCAGGCTCACTACCAACTAGCATATTCAGCTCATTTGTGTCACTATTCAGCTCAACAAAGAGTATGTTGCCATGCAGAAGGAACCGCCCCCATTCGTTTGGGCAGTGCCGGATGAAAAGAACATTTTGACATGTGAGTCCCTGCAACCAGCACTGTTTATGCTGTTATTTGCCTTTTGAAACTCATGGGTGTTTCTGTCTTGCAGGGGACTACATTATCGTGCGTGCATCACTGCCCCTACTTGTCTGACCTCCCCCGCTTATCTGCTTGTCGGTTACAGCGCGGACCACCAGATTCGCCATATGCAGGGGGAGAATACCATGGTCAGCTTGTATTCCCCTCTGAATATCCTTTCAAGCCTCCTGGCATAAAGGTATGTTGGTGTTCTGATATGGACTCACGACACCATCTCAGCTGAGCCCGACCGGACAGATGATCACCCCGTCAGGAAGGTTTCAGCCTGACAAGAAGATCTGCTTCTCGATGTCAGATTTCCATCCTGGCACAGTGAGTTGGCTGCTGTTAGCTGGTTTATCATGGATTGACGCCCGGTGACTCAGTGGAATCCGGCATGGAGTGTTGCAACAATGTGAGTGTAAAGCCCCTTAGTTTTTCTCCTGTCTCCACCAATTTGCGACCTCGGCCGAGATGTGTTGCGGTCTGCTTGCCAACGTGGCAGCGTCTATGACGATAGCTCACTGGCGATCAAAGCGATGGCTGTATGCTGACAATTTTCGCATTCAGATTGACTGGCCTCTTATCCTTCATGTTATCCGATGAGATGACGACGGGGTCTCTAAATTCGTCGGAGGATGTTCGACGAGCGTATGCCGCTAGAAGTCATGAGTGGAATTTGACACAACCTCGCTTTCGAGAAGTGTTCCCTGAGGTATGTCGTCACAATCTACTTTTTGCTGAAGACCCTACGTTCCTTGTGGCTACTTGGTCCACGGTTACCGGTCATCATACCAAATTACACTCCTCAGCCCCTTTGGTGTATGCTGATGCCATATCTCCAGTATTGTACGCCATCCACGCGCGATCTTCCAAACATGGCACAAAAGGAAAGGGGCAAGACGCCTCCAGCCGCATCTCCGTCATCACCGTCACCAACAACTTCGAGCTCTCCTACAAGAGAGCCAAATACGGCAAACCCAGTGGCAGCTTCCCAACCTGGAGCAGGATCTGGAACATCGACTGCGCATCCCCCTAATTCAAAGTCTATAGTGGCTCGGACGACAGGATCCTCCGCAGGTCCGGGATCTGGCGACAAACAGGAGGAGACACGGACTGCTGCGGCTGGCTGGGCTGCTTCGTGGAGCCAGCTGCTGTGGGAGAAATGGCGATGGGGTGCTCTGATCGCCCTCGCTGTGCTTGTTTCGCGCTTCTCGTCCTCTGTGTGATAAGACCTGGGCCATCAACACCGGACGACTGCGGCCTTTCTCGGAATGGACTTTCCGCCTCTCACTCATAGAGGCGTAGAGGAGTGATTATTTATGAAATTGGTCACGAGAAAGGTTGGCGTAAAGAACGAATGTCAGCGGTTCCCGATTATGACCCTTTCCATTCTTTTTTTGTCAATCTCAAATATGAATTGGTTTTCACTTCTGACATCCCTCATCTTTACGACCTCTTGATTTGCCTCTGGCTTGTTGTACATTATGATAAGTTTTTGCCAGCCTTCTCATATCACGATCCTTTTTTATTTCTCTGCAATTACCCTTTCAGCCAATATTCATTCTTTAAACATTGATTATGCCCCCCCTGCAGATGAATTATAATTGATACACGACATTCGTGTAGCAGGCCGATAATAAAGATACTTTCTCCCTCTAACTGGATGTGTTTTCCCATAGCCTATTTATTTCGCCGTGAACCCCATTTATCAGTGGCTCGATTAACTGCCACAGCTCCGCTGCCACTGCCTCTCTCTCCCGCCCGGCATCGACAACGACCCACCGCTTCCTTCCATCAGTCCTATTCTCCGAGGCCATCTCCGTTCCGAGACGGTGGAACACCTCACGCACCCGTTTTTGCATTTCTTCCTTCTCGTAGCGTTCCTCGCCATAGCCACCCCTGAGCCTAGCCTGTTCTGGAGTGATGTCGAGGAAGATAGTGAGATCGGGGGCAGGGAGCGATATGTCAGGTGCACGACACCATGGAAGGCCATCGTTGTGTGGGAATGTGGATGACAAAGATGGCTTGGCCGCAGAGAATGCGATGCCGGAGAACGCATAGCGATCACAAAGGACTGTAGTCCCGGAATTCAAGAGGGTAGTTATCGTCGACCTGGACGTGGGTGGCGAGTGAGCATAGCTATAAAAAAAAAAGAGAGAGAGACGAGTTTAAATAAATAAATCCGTACGCATGTTCCCAGCGGTTGGCGGAGAATAGAAGGTGGATAGCGTGGTCGTCCAGCTCGGACTGCGAACGTAGATATGAGTCGATCATTTTGCCGATTGCGGTTGTCCGGTCTTTTCGTTTTTTTTTTTTTATCGAGTGCGTAAAATTTATTCCTTTATCTGAATTTATTCAAGAGTACATAAGAAAGAGCGTTTACCAGGAAATTTGAGCAGTTTTGTGGGGATTCCGAGGGATTCGAGGTGGGCGTGTAGCAGAGCGGTCTGGGTGGTTTTGCCAGATCGGTCTAGACCTTCGATTACGATGAATGCGGCGCGTTTTGTCATCTTGTAATCTGGATGGTTGTTGTATATGTGTTGTCCGGTATTGGGAGTATGCTCCTCTGCTCCTTTGATGGAGAGGAACGGACTCGGGGGACAGTGTGGGAGATATCATACATGGATATGATAAGATAAAGATAATAATATAATGACAGCCGGATTGGGACAACATTTGTTGTGATCAGGTGAACTCAATGTAATGTTTGATTATCATTGGAGTTGAGTGATATATTGCATATCGTAACATAGGGGCTGGTGTGCGGGCGCGTTTCAACAGACATAGCCTCAGCTGGGTCCGAGTATGAAGCTCTTGCTATTAGATGCAAGCCCTTCACGCGCTCAGGTTGACCAGGCTTGAAACGTGGTTGCAAAGATGTACGACAGCCGAAACCACATAAGATATATTCACAAGCCCGAAAAAAGTGGAGAGTTTGGGCACAGCGCATGTGATCGTCAGCGTCATATTATGTAATTAGCCCCTATCTCTCCGTTCCGGCTTGTTTTGAAATTCAAACTCAAAACGACAGATGTGTGGATCCTCCGTAATATATACAGGATAATTTTTGGTTTATAGGTGGAGGTAGGACGGTTGGGAGTGACTGCTGTGGTGATTTTGGTGGTGGAGCATGGAGGTATCAATTTCATGAATATTCATTACTTCCCACGAAAACAATGTCAAGATGGTTGCCTCTCAATGATATATGCTTCGGTCAGAGCCACATCATGTGTCATAGTGGCGGTTGGGAGGGCCCTGTCAGTAGGTGACGAGAAAACAAGGCTGGGTGTTGGAGCTAGAGGAAATACTCCAGGGTTAAGTAGGTACAATTACAATGAGCTATTTCTCATGATGTAATGTGACGCAACCGTAAGCCAGGTGGAAAGCAACCCGTATTTACCCAGAAGGTTATTATTTTTTGCCTACCTTTCTTGCAAATCTACTTTCAAGATACTCTTGCTCCTGTTATAAATTGACGATTGGCTCAGGTACTCACCCCTTCTCCCTTGCCGTTGTTTATTGATAATGTCTGTGTGTGACCATGGGTCTGCTCTGCGCTGACCAATAGACGTATAACATATATGTTCCCAATACCTCTCGACGATCGCAAAACGTTGCTTTATAGAAAACATTAGACGGGGCGCTACTATAACTGGGTCGTGTTTCAAACCTTCGCCCATGGACTTATGGACTTGGATGTACGGCAGGAGCTGACTCAATTACCACACTGCAGTAACGCATCCTGAGGGGTGGACTGGCAACAGGTCTAAAAATACTCACTGGTACTTGGCTTAGGCCCGTGGGACTGGGATAAATTTAGAGACTCCAGTGTGTCAAGAAACAATAGTAGACGGTCTCTCTATTTGATAGGTATCTGATTCTAGAACTGTAGGGACGTTATTCCAATGGACATTGTGAGCCTCTGTGAGTGGTCTTGTGATCCTTTTATTTCCGTTATCCTTCCGGGCTGCTTCGGTACCTAATTGATCGGCAACCACCTACCAGCCTACCAGTGATTTCGCTAGGTCACCATCTCCAGTCCCCTTGGGCCGTCTGTTAATTAAACAAATCATTACCCCTCTGTCCATGTAATTTTATACCAGGTAGTTTTCCTGTTCTGATGTGTCTGGGGCCAGTGCAGCTCGTCTGCTATCTCGACTTATTAATTGTGTTAAGTTATACTACAAGTTTCGTCCTCTATAACATGAACTTTATAGCCAGTGTCTCCCCGGTTACTGCCGCGGGCTGTCAGCGTTTGAAACGCATGGTGAAATGGGCCCTGATTTCTACTGCGAGCCGTTGCCTGAGAATCGGATAAATTGAACGTGCAAAGGGGCAACAGCGGTGGTATTGGGGAGTAAACAGGTGGGGTTACGAGCATTCAGGTTTATTTATATCTAACTTGACATGTATATTACATACACTTGACAAGATAATCTAACAGAACGGTGCTAGTGGGTTGGGGAGTGTCTCTTGTAAACGTACTTCCCCAGTTATGATTCCATGGATGTTCCACGTAGTAGTATGGTCGCGGAAAGAATGAAATGATATAACCCAAGCTTGATACGACTGGGGAGTCGAGTTTGATTAACTTTACCAAATTTTGTATGGCATCTGTATGGCAGATGATACTGGAGGACGGCAGGGCCTTTATTCAAACGGATAAAGGGAGGACAAATTGTGCCTTTCCGCGTGTGTATCCCATTCATTATGCCGAACAGCTTTCTGATTGAAGCGATTCGGTGATGAATAATGTTAGTGATCTATTAAGTCCTTGATTCCAACCTCACTGGATTTTCCCACTAAACCTTCGCTGGTCCATGTATTTTTATCTTCGCTAATGTAGGGAATGGGATCCAAGCTATATAAATCATGTCTGACCACTCTCCGGCCTACCAGTTCCCTTGTTGAGTTTCAGCCTCACTAGCCTCACTATGCGTCTTACTGCCCTTGCTCTCGCCACCCTTGCTGTCCTGTTGTCTCAAGCTGCTGCGACGCCGTGTCCAACATGCCCAACGCCCATAAGTCCAACCTCAGTCTGCCATTGTACGTTCTACAATATTGTTTGACGAGTAGATGGCTGACCTCATTCAACGCCCGTAGGTAACGCCACAAGTGTAAGCAGTCCGCTGGCCTGAAACCATCTATCCCCATTGACATTTTCATTTAATGCTGTGCTATCGGATAATTATTTACAGCCTTGTAAGACAGTTTATTCCTCTGCCCCCTGTTTTCTCTAACTAGCGCACTTGTGTTCAGGTCCAGTCGGCTATCGCTGCTGCGGACCCCTGATTCAAGGCGTGGGTGGAACGTAAGTTTTCCATGCATGATAGGGCGGACTCGGATCCAACTCACGAACCATTCTTTCGTAGCTGCTACTTGGGAACTACTGGGGTCTGCCCTTTGTGAATACATAGTTTCCTAATTCCCGTGTCGTGTATGTAATGTTCAGACGTTCAACCGTTTAGTCGATTTTGTTATTTCTTGTTAAGGCTAAGCTTCGTGATCAGCCTGCCGAGTGCCGGTTGGAATTGAGAATCGCCAGGGCTAGATGCCAGCTGCTGGGACTGTGAACATTCCGCAGGGAAAGCAGCTATTCTTACGGACAGTACCGCAAGTGTGCATGAATCGAAGTGGTGTCCGTGCATTTCCTAGGGTCTTGTGCTAGTGCTGCCAGGAGAAGTTTTCAACTATCACTCGATTCGAGATATTAAATCTTCAACGAATCTTGTAATGAGCATCAATCCGTGACACCGTCAGCATGTCATTCTAATCAATATTTTGCACGGCAAAGGCCAAGATCATCCATGTGCTGACACCTGTGACTGAATACAAGTATGCGATGTATCGTCCTTCTTGATGATGATGCCGAACCCACTGATCCCTCTGTAGGCAGCCTGGAGAAAGCCGAGTTGACGTATCCTCCGTGGTATCTACAGTGATCAGATAGATGCATGATGACCACACTTAACTACCTCGCTCCCAGAAGGATTTTAATTGTCTGCTGAGTATGCTCGTCGTTGACTCTGCGTATATGTAAGCATGAAGACAAGTATGTAGCTCGGGGATGTTTGTATCTCATCAGAGCAAGTGACAGTCTTCTAGACTGACAGAATTTGTATTCGGTTTCCTCAGATCATCATGGGGTTTTTAGCCACGAATCCTGTCGGCCTCTTCTATTCTCTACTAATAAGCCCCGAGCGATGAAATGGAATTTTTCCTCCGTCCTTGTGCGCAGGTATTCGAGGTGGACGTCGGAACACATAGACTTGTAAAGGAAATGCAATACAAAACTCCAAACCAATTTGATTTCACAACATCATATCTACTTTACATCATTTTCACTTCGATACCTAGACTCTGCGGGATACCAAGAAAGAATACTAAGAAGCCGGGGAGCAGATGTAGGAGCTGGGACGGTCATTGAAGTTGACAGTGGGCGCCGCGGTCCCAGGAACCGAAGCGAAGTTCCAGCTTCCACCTTGTAAGACAACAACATCTGCACCACCCTGTGCAGAAACACACCCGAATTGACTGATGATCAAGTGTTAGCTGGAACTTGGACCGCTCAATACAGTGGTTTCACTTACTCGAAGAAGGTGCACACAAATCCATTTGGAACAACGGCGGATGATACCTCGTCGTTGAGGAAGCTAAGGCCTTGAGTGAAGCTGACGCAAGAGGGAGAGCTGATCGGCATAGTGACGCATCCTACGCCGGCACCACCAGTGCAGACTTGGATGTTCGGGGACGCTTGCTGGAACGGATTTGGTCAGATTCTGAGTTGACGAGGACTGATCGTTTAACAAACCTCTCCTCTCGCCTCAACGAGGCTGGTGGGGTTCGGCGCAGCGAGTGCGAACATTGCACCCCCAGAGACGGCCACGGCGGCGACGATGAAAGAAGTGAATTTGTTGAACATATCGTGTCTTGAAAGCAGTTACTAGTCGTTGGGACGAGTGAAGATGACTATTTTTCTCCTCGTTTATATACCATTCCCCGATCTCTAGAAATTCAATTATCTGGTGAGTTACTCAGTCTAGCAGTGTTCGTCCATGAGGTTGGCACACCACGAAAACCGCGGAAACGAAAAGCAGATGAGACGAAATTGAGGATGGTGGACATGCTTCCAAAGTATCTAGTCCCAATAGTCCTAATAGTGTTATTGGAAGACACAGGGATGCCGCCTGCCACCAGCTCGTATATGGGTCGTCCACCAACGAGACGAGGGAATGACGAGAGTATTTATGTCGAAGGCTCCCGTCCCTGTTGACTGGGCCACTTTTGCGTTCAGCCGAGCCGCCGTAGATGCTGACCCACGATCATGAAGACATTGGCTATTCATTAGGCGTGCTAATAAGTTTCGAATATCTTTGTATTCTGTCGTTCATCCACCGCGGATTTCAAATTAGGTGTTTCCGATGCATGTACACGTGTAGAATTTATTCAGAGTTTTCATTACAGACAACATCGAGGCTCAGGAAGAGAAAACTTGAGGGGCATTGACGTGCTTGAGAGAGATTGGGAATGAAATTATAACCTTATTGAACGATGAGGAGTCCAACAAAATAACTACTGGTTCACACGGGTCGATTGAGTATATCATTGGAGGCTAGGATGGTCCTCTCGGTTCTTCTTCGTGACCGATTTCAGGAGTCTGAGTGAGGGATCAGGCATTTGGTTATAATCACGGCCTGGCGGCGGCGCTATTCTAGAGGGTTTCAAAACACCTCTAAAACTTTGTATCGACGCTAGTTCAAGAATTCTGGAATGCGCTTGCCCACTGGACATCACGAGTTCTAGGGTCTCGTGTCCAATGGAAAAAACTGCATTTGGCCACCCCTCGGTTCAGTGTAAGGCGCCAAATAGGGTCAAAATATGGTACATGAAGTTTTGCGGGGTTTCTGAGGCTGGATATCATACCGAAGGTGTTTCAATGTCAATGATATCGGTTAGGCTCAAACAATTCGTACTTCGAGAGCCCAGACGTCAGGAATCTTCGATCCTGCCCTTAGCCAGCAATCTGGTTTTGCTCTACCCAAAAGCAAAAGATCGAGTATTAACTTCACCTCACCTACCTGCTGTATGATCCAATTTAACCGTGGGTTCCCCCCATCCTCGTGGCCGCAATATGACCTATCTGTCCACTAGGTCTGAGAAATGAAGTTCACATGTCCCCAACAAATGATGTGCGGCGAATCTTTCTTTATCCCTCACCGTGACAAAGACCATAGTATTTACATGATCTGAAAATCCAAACGAGAGAAACCTCCAACATTTGACTCGATGGCAAGAGTCATTCTAGAGATCCCTGCATTTATTGTTTTATCGCCTCGCTTTTCTCGGCGTCATGAACGCCTCAACAGCACCGTTTGAAACTTCTCCATCGTGGACACTCATTTAGTCCAACTTCATCCATGATTAGGGTCTAAGTTTGGATCTGTGACACCGGAAGCCCGCATTGAGGGCTGTACTTATGAACCTCCCAGGGATCTCGGAATAGGAATACATAAGCGAAATTGGATCAGAGGGAATAGAGGAGGCTAATTTGACTCAACTTAGGCGCAAACTGCGGAGAAGGATCAGGGGAGAAAATTGTATTTGTTCCGAGGGACATGTCATGAAGGCGTAGAGTAGCTACAACAAGAAGCGTACAGGTTCACTGCTTTACATCTTCAGAAAGCGGGCGAAGAGAATGTTTCAGAGAGTGCAGGGGGTATAGAAAAATGCGAGGCAGACACAAATCGGAACCACAGATGTAGGAGAGAAAGAAGAGAGAAAGAGGTACACGTGACAAACCAGAGGGCATGGATGATCGCCAGGACCAGTTTAGCTTCTGTCAATCATCATCATTTTTGAACCAGCTCAGACTATTGTGTTTTGGCCAGAGCTGTCGTGTGAACGGCGACGCGGGCCGAGTCTGCGTCATGGGTAAGTTATATCAGCCATTGGTTACATTCAATTCTGATTCCGGTAAACGCACATTTTATAGACGAGACAGTCAGTTCCTGTGTAGAAGCAGAGGTCATAGATAAAGGTCGCGACTTGTGCCCCCAAAAAAGCCGCCATAACCGGACACCAGACCCAGTATTGGCTAGTGTGAATGAGAAACACGTAGGATAACGCATTGATGACCTGACGTACTGCCTCATGGTGAAAACCTGCCTGCCATATCCGACCATAGCAGTCAACATTCTCGGCCCAAGATCCCTAGCCGGGTTAAGAGCGAAACCTATATGTAGGTCAATACCGTGGCCGATCATAAGTATCAGAAGCGAATAACGAACACACCTGTCTGGAAGCCTAGACACATTGCGATACCAGAGAGAACGAGGAAGAGCCCGGGGGGAATCAAGTGGCTCGGGATGCCATTCTTCTTGTCAGTGAAGACGAGAATACCGAAAAGGAGCATGGCCGTGCCGAGGAACTCAGAGAAGAATGCTGATACCGAGGTCATGTAATCCGCCTACGGTACGTTCATTACCGATCTGTTAGTGTTTCACTCAGCAAGAAAGAACAATGATAACTTACGGGGGCGGTCCCAAAGAGTTTCGCAGTCTCCATTGTCCGGATGTTACGCCCTCCCTCGACGAGGTCGATGGCGTGGATAAAATTACCGTATACAATAGCGGCGCCGACTATACCACCGAGAAGCTGGGCTAGCATATAAAATGGCACCTTTTTCCAGGGGAATCCACGCCAGACAGCCAGTGCAAGTGTGACCTAATATTATATGACCTTTCAGGCCCGATTTAGGGGCTTGAGATGGGCACGTAAATACTTACAGCGGGATTGATATGGCCGCCAGAAATCCAAACACCCAGAGCAATACCTATAATCACAATTTAGCCATGCGATGAACACGAGTGATATGACATTCATAGAACATGCACATACCAACAC
>QFDT01003658.1:0-14424 GCA_003315915.1 Macrolepiota dolichaula | reverse complement strand
ATCAAGGGCATTCGATCTATGGGTATCGCACAGCCGTTCTTGGATACGTTCGACGACGCTGTTGAGAATGCGTTGGATACGGGTGTGAGGGGTGCGTGGGTGGAGGGTGGAACTCATGGAGTTGCGAGTGGGTTGATTTATGTTGCGGAGGCGGTTTTGTTTTATGTGGGTGCGGTGTTGGTGGCGGAGGGGAGGTATAGTTATTTGCAGATGGTGGAGGTATTGAATTTAGTCGTGTTTTCTGTCACTATCGGGAGTCAGTTGATGGCTTTTAGTGAGTTTATGCTTTTTTCGGTATCGTGAAGAACGCAAGCTGACAGGTTTTATAGCTGAGAAGATTGCAAAGTCTGCTCAGGCCACACACGACCTAATGACACTCACCGATCTCGAGACGAACAACACCTCCGAGTCGAAAGGACTCCTCAGACCCTCTCCCTCCCTCCTCTCTTCCGGTCCCGTTATCTTTGAAAACGTCTCGTTCGCATACCCATCCCGTCCATCCACTCTCACACTCAAGAACTTTAACCTCCGTATCGACCAAGGCGAATGTATCGCCCTCGTCGGATCTTCAGGCTCAGGCAAATCCACAGTCGCCAGCCTCCTCCAACGCCTCTACGAACCCCTCGAAGGCCGTATTCGCTTCGGCGATATCGACGTCAACGAAGTCGACGTACAATACCTCCGCAATGGCCTAGGCGTCGTATCACAATCACCACAATTATTCGAAGACGCTAGTGTGGAAGCTAATATTTTATATGGTATTCCTGATACTGCATTTGTGAGTGAGGAAGAGAAAGAGGCGGTTGTGCATTCTGTTGCGAGGTTGGCGAATGTTGATTGGTTGGTTGGGGAGGATGCGTTTAGAGCTCCGTTGGGAGAGGTGTCGGGTGGACAGGCGCAGAGAATTCAGATCGCGCGTGCGCTCGCGAGGTCGGGTGTGCATTTATTGGTTTTGGATGAATGTACAAGTGCGTTGGATGTGGAGAATCAGAGGCAGGTGATGGAGACGATTAGGAATGTGAGGAGGGGGGAGAAGCAGACGGGGAGGTTGAGGATGGTTGTAGTGACTCATAAAGTCGAGGTCATGCGTATGTGTGATAGGGTTGTGGTTATGAAGGATGGTGAGGTGTGTGAGGAGGGTGCGTATGAAGAGTTGGTTGAGAGGAAGGGTGGTGTGTTTAGGGATTTGGCGAGAGGTGGTGTTTGGGAGGCATGATTGAATCATCCCCCCTGCGTTTATTATGTGTTCTTTGAATCTTTCCTGACACCGGGATTGGTGTCTCCGTTAATTGCTCGTCTTCGTTCGATGCTGTTAATGCTTTGATAAATTTTCATGGCTTTTCGTTAACGATTATTTACCGTAGTGTAGTTTTTTCTCGTTTGGATATTTGTGTCATTGACAGGATGACCATCATGCTTTTCTATGTCATGCAATAATGCAATTTGTAGTGTAGTTTTTCTTAGCATAACGAGATCATTTTGTATTACCAGGAAATCGCGGATGAATAGACTTGGTTATGAACGCACTTTACTATCCGATGAGGCAACTGAGGTATGATTTTGCCATGACCCTGAATCGAACAGAGGGCATTGTTTCTTTGTCTGTGTTTACCTTTGGTCACACCCTGTTTGCGCTGCATTTTTCGGGTGCGTACGACAGGTTCACACTGCACCTGTACTACGAAGCCGTATTCAGACCAAGAACGAGGTCGATAAAACACGCTTTCACTAGCCCGCATGCTTACCATGACTACCCAAAAACCACCCTCCAAATATCTGACGTTTACCTCTCGGACCGAGTCTCTGCCAAACCCCGCTTTGTCCACGAAGCAGAAGAGCAGCCCCCGTCAATGGCAGAATTTGCTCTTTTCATTCCATGAACACCTATGACAGACCAACTTATTCAGACATAATGCATTACGCGGAGCGACCCCTAACTCGTCACAAAGCTCATCATTAACCAACATTCGTCCCACAGGCGCCACTCTTTGTTTCAAACTGCTCCGTCCTGGTGGTTCAAGATACGTCACACATTAATCCTGTCCGAAACATCTGCATCTGTCGACCGGTAATGATATTGTGGTGATCTTTCTTTGTTGTGGGACATGGTGTGAATTTGATCAAGCCTCACATAGTCTTCGGGGAAATCCTAAGTCTCGTACAACTGGCACAGCGTCTCGCCCATGGACGAGAAGTGGTCTGGCTCTTGACATGTACTTGACGATGGTCCGAGTGCCTATCAGCTTCTCGCTGTACAACATACAAGGTGTCTGGGAACTAGCCAAACAACGTTCTAGAACGTTCCATGAGCATCTCGGGTCCTCTGGCACCTTGTCGACACGACCGCCCCAACTAAGGTCTTTTCCATAATCTTCCAGGAGGGCCTTGAACACCCCCCCATTGACGTATAAAAGCGGTCGAAACCAATGGTGCAGTCTTCACCAGCACAATCCAACTCACTCTCGAATCGCAAAGACCTTCTACACTTTTAATCACTCTTGTCTAATGTCTAACGTTCTCTTCTACGAACCCTTCTATAACGTTGACCGCTTCCTTGAGCAAGTCCAAAATTGGGGCAATGCTCAAGGTCAACACCAGCGCCAGGACGCCGTTTCGGGACAGGTCTTCAAACCAAGGTATGTTTTCGTCGTCCTACGCTTCGTCCACGACCCGAGGTGCTGACGCTCATTCAAGGATGGATCTTCACGAGGACAAAGAAAAGAATGTCGTGACAGCCACCTTTGAACTTCCGGGCGTTAATAAAGAAGACGTCCACCTGGAAATTCGTGACAGCTCCCTCACGATCTATGCTGAGAATAAAACTTCGAGCGAGCATGAAGAGAATGGGTATAGTATTCGTGAGCGGAGGTATGGAAAGTTTTCTCGTTCGTTGAGGCTACCTCAGGGTATCAAGGTGAGTTGTTTTGTGTTCTTGTGTATTGTTGGAGACTAATTTGTTCTAGGAGGAGGATGTTAAAGCATCGATGAACGATGGGGTATTGACTATTCTATTCCCCAAGTCATCCCCTGAGCAAGAGCCGAAGAGGATTACCATTTCTTGAACGGTTTTTTTCTGTTTTCTGATTAATACGCTTGTGTATCCGCTTCTCGTTTTTCTGTGATATTCATGTTGTCATAAACACATCCCTGTTTCTTGTAAAAGATGTTGAGACTCTCTATACGATCGAAATGAACGAAAGGGGCATGATTATATCGATTAACGCGCGAAACTTCGCAGGCGCCGACATCAATCCATTGGGGACTGCGACGGGTAACAAATTTGTGATCATATGGAAGCCGGATCATCGGAACATGATGCACAGTGCGGCAAACCATAAGCATCATAGTAAAGATGAATTATCCCCCTTCTACCTGATCGTTTATAATTTTGTGATGCAAGTACTCCAAACTCCCGGTGATGTCGTATGCGGTAATAAGCCTAGTGGTTAATTGTGGACGCCGCCAACAGAACGTGTTCAAAGTCGTTCTTGTCAGAAGATTGCCGAGAGGTCGTGGGTCGTAGGAAGGGTGTCCACTTCTTCCCATACATATGACCGTACTAGTATATCAATGAACCCGTTCTTTGGTCAGTAACAGAAACCGTGTCTTTATTTATTGTTTGAAAACCATGAACGTCAGGAGACCACATGGTTTGTCAGATGATGCTGCGCAAGTGATAATGCTTGATCATATATTCAATAACCTTAACTTACCTCAGATATAGGGATGACTTCCTTTAGAGTGAAAGTCAGAAATTGTAGGTGCAGATTCTAGAAAAGATATGCACTGGGTACGGCTGGAGGCAAACAAAAGTAAACATAGGCGTGAGCTCATGACGCGTCTACGACGTCACGCACCAATACTACTGCGGACACACATATATATGTCACGTACGGTTGCTTTAGCCCTTCTTACCTTTTCATCATCATCAACCTCTGTGTACGTTTATTTTGAGTATCTCCAAACAGGCGGTGGAGATTACTCAAGAGCTCGGCGTGGTATAGTGAGTAAGTTGATACTCTTCTTATGAACTCACTTTCAAGTGCGTGAGGATTGTAGTATCTTGGGGGTTTCGTCGAAAAAAGCGTTATAGGTCTAGCAAGGAACGTGACATCCAGACGGCGCGATTGAGTCATCATCCTCTTCAATTATGTGCTTTTTGGGATGCCACCGACCCATTTCCGGGGCCCCACTTTTGTTAATATCAAAGGAGACAAGAATAGCGGCACCACCATATGGCAGAATTGTCTATCTCGTCTAGGATAGTGCACAGCATGGGGGGAACGGGAATGAACTGCGCTAGCCCAACATCCCAGGCGGTGGGGCCAAAGAGGAGCACAACAGATCGCTTGGCGAGGTAGCTCTCTGCCAGTTTTTCCAAGGAAGGGACAATAACATGTGCCATCGATAGTAGGGGACGGGGAAAATGCCCGACTATTGTCACTCATTTATCCCCACGGAACTCGGACCTTCAGAAGGGAATGGGGGCGACGGTTTAACCACTTGCCAAATAGCTTGCCTCCATTCCCGAAGCTGTGGAAGCACACCTCGTTGTCTACTGGGCTGAAGGTTACTCGACTCCTTATATCGACGATACCCCCGACACGCTAGTACGAATCCTTGAAGCCACGTAAAAGGGCTCAACTCGTGGCCCGCCATTGGCGGCACATGTAAAGCTTATCGCAGTCAATTACTCACGCAAAGTTACGGTAGAGTTTATCTCCTCCCAATCTCGAACTTCCTTTGAAGACTTGAAAGTGACTTGGGGGGTCATTGAATCTGGACTCGAGAAGTATCAGCCGAGTTCTTCCGACAATTCCGATAATCACCGGATTTGTTTTGAGCTGGCTTCCTTACCTCGATCACCCCTCAATACCCTAGGGTAAGTCCAAGGAATTGCATATCTCCAATTTAGCGGCGTCAGACTCTACAGCTAGATAAATACTCAAACAGGGAAGATACACTATGAAGGGTTTATATTGAGGTTGTATATCTGTACTGGCGAGGCTGACACTGGAGATTGCTCACCGGGCTCCCAATTACTTTCAGATAAAGCCCTGCTGTCACGGCAACTGACTTTCTTTAAGTTGTTATGGAATGGTCAAATTCTTGTTTCTCAAGCGCTCAAGCGGCGGCCCAAGCTCCGCCGCCCTCGTTTGGCCATGAGTCCAGTGTCGCTTATGTCTTGCCCTGCCAACCACTTCACTGGGACACCCTTCGGCTGTAACCCAACTTCAATTCCCCTACTACCCGACCCACGCCGCCCATGCTCTCGTCCTCAAGCATGTGCAATTGCACGTATCTTAGCGGTTACCTCAGGTTCCAAATGGGATTATGATACTAGCCTAGGATCTTTCGACTATTCCTGTCAAGTATTTCAGCAATGTTGGAGCTAAGGATAAATTCACCAAGGAGTCCTTGAATAGCGTGGTTTGAAATGATTGTTTCAAGTCGTGAGGTAGCTCTAGCACGCGTCGATTATCAACAAACAATAGCGATATACATCGGCGAGTAGGAATGGCACCACTTTTGCTGTTCTATCCCCAGATGTCCCGGTTACCCATATCAGAGTCATCACATCTCCGGACTCGGGAGAAGTCCTACTTGTGGGCGGCAGTTGCTACAAAAATATCGAGTAGTAAGTCTTTATGGGACACATAAAGCTAGTATCCTTGGAGATGGATAAATACAGAAGAGATATCGGTGCGCTCCCAGACCCAGTGGGCTGTTAGAGAACATAAGGGGCAAGCAGTACCAGTATATTTAGAAGGCGGAATGGACAAGACGGCGGCACCCCAGGTACCATCAAGCGCAGGACGAACCAGCTATAATAGGGTACTTGCTCTTTTTGGTTAGCTTAGTGATGTCATTTAGTTCACCTC
This sequence comes from Macrolepiota dolichaula, assembly GCA_003315915.1. Classification (NCBI taxonomy): domain Eukaryota; kingdom Fungi; phylum Basidiomycota; class Agaricomycetes; order Agaricales; family Agaricaceae; genus Macrolepiota; species Macrolepiota dolichaula. Next base: position 8,542 of record QFDT01003658.1, on the reverse strand, counting down.
CGCGAAGGAAGGAATAAAAGGGTATGCCCCACAACAATGTCTTTCCGCCCATTCCTAACACTATGCCTACCGCTTCTACAGTGCTCTCGAATGATCGTTATTGCGATATCTGGCACGAAGTAATCAAATTTGTTGCAAATGATTCGCCGTTTTCCGCCAGGCAGACAATGTGCCAGAATCGAAAGACGGTACTTCACCTCGCGCTTACATCTACGACCCTCGCCGATATTGCTCTGCCAGTACTCTGGCGCAACATGTGCTCTTTGAAACCTTTGATGACCGTCATAAATGCTTTTGGGACTGAGGGTTGTCTGATACACCCACAATGGTGGTCGAGTGAAGATAGTTGGGTGAGTCAGAATTCCAGATATAGGGAAGCGTTATTACATTTGACTACAGGAGTTACACGAACCACACGATAAGAATACCCTATGTGCTCGTGTGTGGGAATATTTGGGGTGGATTCGATCTTTCTGTGTTCAGAACCTTAGCAAGCGTGAAACGGCTCTGTGGACAACCCTCTCGCTATTATTAGATTCCAAGACACTCCTGCCGAACGTTCAACGGTTTCAAGTGGATTTCAGCACATGTTTATCGTCCAAGGAGTATCTCTTGAAACTCCTGATACCCCCAACGCTGGATATACTCGAGACGAAGCAAGGAGACAGGCCCGATGGCGCTGTGTTCGCATTCTATCAGGCCGTCGTCTACCGTAGACCGGCGCTGACTAGAATCTCCTATCAAGGAGCCTCCTCCTCCGATATCATCCAAACCTTGTCTCCACTAAAGTCCCTACGACACCTTTCTCTGTCATACGACGGAAAACCTACTCGACGCAGAGACAAGATGATCATTTCGGAACTAGCCACGAAATTTCCATCACTTTCCACTCTCGACATCGACCTCGATATGTTTTCACTCACCGGACGCTCAGTCGACCACCACGCATTAAGGCAACTGAAGCTCAATGCTTCTCATGAGGAGCTACGGGAATTCTTCCAGAGTGGGTTTCGGTGTCCCTCTCTCGAATCCCTAGATATCTATATCCATTTCCCCCGAGGTATTTCGTGGAAACCACTTCTTGACCAGGTCGCTATAGCTTTTCCACGACTCGAAGCACTGAAAATAGAACTTCCTAAACCTGGTGTCGGTTGCCCTGCGTTGCAAAAGCAAGACTTTGATGCACTGCTGCGTTGTTGCATGACACAACTTCACCTTGTCCACGTTCGATACGATATATGTTCGGACGAGCTCACTTCACTGATAAAGGCTTGGCCGTGCCTTCGGAGCTTGATACTTTCGGGTTATGGCACAGTTTGTGATTTATCCGTTCTGTCTGTCATTGCAGAGCTTGTATATTTGGAGTACCTTTGCATAAGGGTAGACTGTATGTCCCTTGTTGAATTACCTACTAATTTCCTTGTACGTCGGCCGAACAATGTGTTACAGGAGATGTGTGTCATGCTTTCGGCTTGGGCTTCGACAGGGGAAACGGAGACCCTCTTAAAGAAAAAGTTGCGTTGGTTTTTCCCGAGACTTGATAAGGTATATACGGAATTGGTTGGTAGTGTAGATGTTCAGCGTATTATTCAGGATTTACAAGTACATAATTGATGTTATTTGTTTTAGAGACTATGAAGTCTTTATTAACGTAGTGTTCTCAGCATTTAGTCTAATGATCAATTCGTCCTTCTATCTCAGCGACCGTTCATTTGACTTCTCGCATTCGAGCCCAACTTCTCGTGCTCTTCTTTGACTGAAATGCATGGCACATTTCCCTTTCCCGCGAGCACCACCGCCCGGCATCCAAAGCCCATACTGCCCCCCTTTCCTGCGCCCTATTCGGCCTGTCGAGTGAGAATAGCTACCTGGGTGAAATGTCACCTTAAATGTTTATATAAATGTGGAATAGATGACTTCACTCACTCGATGAGAGAACGAGTACTGAAGTGAGTTACACGATAGCTACTGTTTTTTATGAAGTTGAAAAGACAGGAATCGTCGGAATAAAAGAGGTCATACGTTAGATACATTTCAAATAAGACTGTAAGCGAGGGGAGAATAAACCGGTACCCAATGGTACCTCTAAGTTGCGCCCGATAATGTTCCTCGGCGTGCCTTTTTGAATCCAACAATAAACACTGCCCCCAGTTTCATAGTTTCTTTATTGGCCTTATTGTGAGATACTTCAAAGAATGCATACTTAATACGAACTCGTTCTCAAGGAAGATGAGCCCAATCGAAGTTCTCACACCGGAAACTTGCGACATCAAAATTTGGTAATTTTCGAGTAATAGGCATTGCGTATTGCTCTTTTCACCAACTCCCTGTACCATCCTCTTCGATACATGTCCGCTGTCGCCAACAGTAATATCTGGTCTGAAGTACTGCGTTATTTCAGGATTTCTCTGGTTGACGACAAGAGAGAAGATCTCTTGATCAAAAAACAAACCATCCTCGCCATTGCGTGCACGTGTTCTGGCACTGCCGGGGTTGCCCTTGATGAGTTGTGGAGATCCATGGTATCTTTGGAACCCATTGTTGGTGTATTGAATTCCTCGGCCAAGGTCATCGAGTATCGGAACATGGATCACTGGGTAAGGTCATAACTATGTGGCACAGACTAGATCTGAGCGGTCTTGGACAGGAAATTTCTCAGCTGTCAGCAGAAGATGCAAAGTCCTATGCTTCCAAAATATCTTCTTACCTATCCCGCGTGTGTTATCTTCGCCTCCCAACCTTTCCAACACAACGAGATTCTATGCTGTGGCAGGCTCTCCACAGCTTTGGCTATTTCTCCTCGCTATGTCCTAACCTACAACATATTTTTCTCAGCCTAGAAAACACCTCTCCTAGTCTTGCATACAACATCACCACCCTCCTGTCACCTTCTTTGAGGGGTATAGCGTTCGCCAACTGTCGATCGGTGGGCTCTGATGATGTAACAGCATGCATGATCTTGGGGATGCTCGAGCGCCGTGGTGTCAAACTACTTGACGTTTCCTACCACGGGTTTGCCTCTTCTCACGTGGTTGAGCAGATATTCAAGTTTACGTCTCTCAATTCTATAGGCATCCAGTCTATAGGGGGTCACAACGTTGCTGTCGAAAAATTGCAACATGTGCCCCACCTCAACAAGTTGGATATTAATTTAGGCGTGTCATTTTGCACAAAAAATGTCGGAGCTTGGGTAGCAGGAATGCAGTTCATCACCGAACTCCGTCTCTGTGGCTTGTGGAAAGATATATACCATTCAGGGCTCCTCAGCAATACCCTTATGAACATACGGTCGCTCACTTTATGCCTTGGTGCTTCAACCGCTAAACCCGCTTTCAAAACGAATCTCTTTTCCGATATCTCTGGCGCTTTCCCTGGACTTCAATCACTCTGCCTCGAATTAAATGTTTACGCAGGATCGCAACCAAAAGCCCCCACTACTTTTGCGGATATCTCGCTTTTGCGAGGCATGCCCCTGAGATGCATCGACTTCCGACGCATTTCCATTCGACTTTCAACTGTCGATGTTATCGAGATCATTACAATATGGCCGTCACTTACAGACCTTTCTATATCACCCGTGAAGGCGTCCAAGGATTGTATATGCGATGCGAAAATACTCTTCTCCCACATATCTCTACACGTGCCATACTTACGTCGCTTGAACATACCTTTGGATACCTCGAGCTTAAGCACCGGGCTCCCCATGACCCCAAGTGTGCGTATATGCCCCTTGCAGAGTCTGGATTTATCTCAGGCCCTTCCGTACCTTCCTGCCTCCCTCTTCGGTAAACTCACCCTCGCTCGAAACCTCACATCATTGTTTCCGAGGCTTTCTGCCATAACCACATCCGGGGGAGATTCCGGAGACAAGCTTAAAGACCTGCAGGCTATAGTCAATGCACTGCAGGAAGTTGTTTCCTCTCCACCGAAGAGGGTCGATAACCTGTACAGCTCGTTCGGGCGTACTCGTCACACTGATTGGCCACATATTGAATATCTTGGCGTTGATTTCTAAGTAAAAGTTAAGGTTGACTACTTTTCTGTACTTGTCGTTCGTATGATTTGTGAAGAGCTGTACTCCGTTTTTGAAAGAACACAATTGCAGAGCTCGTATATTTGTTATATTTCTGTATCAAGGTAAATTGTATGACCCTTTGAGAGTCACATTTTGGTTCATTGTACATCGGCCGAAACGGGAGATATGCCTAAATTTTTCGGCGCGGGCTTCCACTGGAAGTGCTATTGGAGCAGAAGTTGTGCCAGTCTTTCCAGAGAACTCATAGGTAGATACAGAAAGGGCTGTCAGCGTATTCATATTCTACATGTTCGTAATTGACATGTTTTGTTCTTGTGGAAAATTGATTTCACCGGAAATTTCCGGCATCACGGATTGGTAATCCTCGGTTGTGTGCATGCTGCTCTTATCCAACTCTCCATACTATCCCCTTCGATAACATGTTTGCTATCGCCAACGGTGATATCTGGTCTGAAATACTACATTATTTCAGGATCTCACTAGTTGACGATAAGAAAGAAGATCTCTTGATCAAAAAACGAACCATCCTCTCCCTTGCGTTGACGTGTTCTGGCACTGTCGAGGTTGCTCTTGATGAGTTGTGGAGATCCATGACATCCTTAGAGCCCATTGTTAGTGTGTTGAATCATCCTGCAAATATTCTGGAATGGCGAAACCCCGACTATTGGGTGAGATCATGAATTAAATTACCATGGGGCGGACTAAATCTAAACGTTTTTGGACAGGAAATTTTCCAGCTATCGACGGACGGTGTAGACACTTGCGCCTCGACAATTCATTCTTACCTATCCCGAATTCGCTATCTTCACTTCTCTACCTTCCCCGCACTTCGGGAACGTATGCTTTGGCAAGCTCTTTACAGCCTGGGACGTTTCCCCTCGCTGTGTCCTCAACTGCAACGGATTTTTCTCGGCCTAGGGAATACCCCTCCTGGTTCTGTTTACAACTTCACCACTATCCTATCACCTTCATTGAAAGGCATAACGTTCGCCAACAGTAATTCAGAAGGATCCGACGATTTAACAGCATCCATGATTTTGAGGATGCTCAAACACCGCGACGTCGACTTACTCGAAATATCCTACAATGGGTTTGCGTCTTCTCGCGTGGTTGACCAGGTCTTCCAGTTTCCGTCCCTGAGATCTATTGGTATCCAGTGTGGTGGAGGTCATAGAATTACCTTCGAGAATTTTCAACCTCTGCCACACCTCACAAAACTAGATATCAATTTGGGCATATCATTTTGCACAGAAAATGTCGGAACTTGGGTAGCAGGGATGCAGTCCCTCGTTGAACTTCGCCTCTGCGGGTTGTGGCAAGACATCTACCGCTCGAGGATACTCGGCAATACCCTTGTGACCGTACGGTCGCTCAGTTTATGCCTTAGCGCTTCCAACACTAGACCCGGTCTCCAAACAAATGTATTTTCCGATATCTCAAACTCTTTCCCCGGGCTCGAGTCACTTTGTCTCGAGTTGAATGCTTACGCAGGAGCACAACCTAAAGATTCCCCCGTTACACTTGCAGATATCCTGCTCTTACGAGGCAAGCCTATCAAATGTATTGACTTTCGATCCATATCGATCCAGCTTTCCACTGCCGATGTCATCGAAATTATCACAGTATGGCCGTCACTCAAAGATCTTTCCATTACACCTTTGAATGCGTCCATGGGTCATATATGTGATGCAAAGATACTTTTCTCCTATATATCTCAACATGCTCCCCTTCTACGCCACCTGAACATACCTTTGGATACTTCACTCCTGAAAACTGGGATCCCCATGATCCCGAGCGTGTCTGTGTGTCCTTTACAGAATCTGGATCTATCACAAAGTCTTCAATACCTTCCTGTCACTCTCCTCGATAAAGTCGTTCTCGCCCAAAACCTCGTTTCACTATTTCCAAGGCTTGCGACCATCGCCTCGTCCGGTGGTGATTCCGGAGACAGAATCAAAGATCTCCAGACTATAATGAAAGCACTGCAGCACGTCGTATCTTATCCCCCACGGAGGCTTGATAAATTGTTCAGGTCTTGATTTGGGGTGTGGCCGTCACCTCGATTGGTCGTACATCCATCATTTTAGTTCCGAGTGAAGAGTCGAGGCTGTCCGCTTGCGTGTACAATTCTGAATTTCTTGTGTCGACTGAGGTTAGTTGTAATGGAGTATTTTCGGGTGATCAGCATCGTTCGCGTCAACGGCCTTACTATGTTCTCATCTAATAATATGAGGGGTTGGACAATGTGATGTCAACGGTGTATTATGGATCCATAGACAAGAAATATGATCCTAAAACAAGTGCAGAGCGCGTCATATCTAATATTACATCCGTCACGGATTTTCTTTACCAGAATAAAATGTCATTACCAAGGGCCTGATGCCCAATGGATGAACGCTCGAGCGCCCAGTTCTCGAACAATTAGACAACATTAAATTTCTCCTTCACCTTCTGCCAAGACTCACGGCTCGAAATCTCGTTAAACCAACGGGCGACACTAGGTCTCTTCTCGAAGAGCTTGAAATTTGCCTTGAGGACCGAGTTCAGAACGGGAAGGTGTTGAAGATCAGCCAAGGTGAGGTCCTAGATACCACCCGGATCAGCATTATGTTCCCAATAAATTCAATGGGAAAAACATACATCTCCAGCGAGGTATTTCTGTTTAGACAGCATTTGTTCGTACACGTCGAATTTTGAGGAAAGCTCTTTGGTGAGCTCCTCAACTTTTTTTGGGTCAGTTTTTCCCCCGAAGAACCTGAATGTATCGGCCTAGAGTCAATGGTAAAAATAGCGAATGAAGTCGAGGCCACGCACGATATGTAGAGGACCTCAAAGATAAGGGGACTGGCGTAACGACCCAGGCAGGAAGTTCCGGTGAAAATCGCTTGATTGAACAGAGCACGCTTCTTGGAATCAGTGGGGACGAGCTTTGTCCCTTGATCGTGGTACTTTTCTTCGAGATACTGGGCTATGGCACAGCTCTCATACAAGATGAACCCATCATCATCCTAGCTATGTGCTCAGTTCAATATTATTGGGAAATCCAGCTGGACACGTACAATGACAGGGACCTGTCCGAAGGGGTTTTTATCGAGGTAGCTGGGGAGCTTATGCTCACCCTTCGGTAGGTCGACTTCGATATATTCGAACGGGATATTCTTCTCATAAAGGGTGAGAGCGACAAGCTGCATAGGGGGTGATGGGGGGATACCGTAGAGCTTGAGAACCATCTTTGCTTGGATAGGATAGAAACTTGTGGGTGAGGCTGAATTGTTGGGAGCAAACTTGGGTACTGTGTACTATTTAAACACCAAAGAACAACTTAGGAGCCCATGACCTACGGATGCTTTGGATCCGTCGATGTTGAAACTTGACGTTTGACCCTGACTGTGCATCGATGCTCAGTCATTCATCCCGTTTTCCTTGGAAATAGTCTGACTGGGATTACAAAGCCCGTAACAGATCCCATGCCAACACATGGGACCCGGAGTTAATCAGTTCGTGTTTACAGGCATTATCGGATTATCAAGGTTTATTGAAACTTGAGGCTTCTCAAAGTCCGTGGTACCTTTCATCTGCCAGACGTGGGTAAGGTTTGTAACGCAAACAATTTTTAGCTTGAGAGAGGAGGTCGGGACCAAGCACGGTGTATGAAAATATACAAGAAGGTCGATTCGTGAGTCAGACTCGGCAACCGGGACGTAGAAGCCGGGTTGGCTGACACGTCGACAAGGACGCCGATGTCTTTGGAGGCCGCGTCAGTCTTTGCGGCCACCCGTGGTTAGATCCTCACAATCACCACCTTGGATTGTTCATTGCCCTTTCGGACCCTCAACTTGCCCTCCGTATCCGAAATCACCCGCCTCCTGCACGGGAACCATGGCCCCGTAAAGAACGGCCAGGGCGAAAGCGACAGTCTTGGATCCAAGGTCGAACGGGGTTTTTGCCCGTTGTTTGACTGTCATTTACTCTTCACCCCGACCTCTCGCATCGTTTGATATTGCTTGTAACCTGTCTTATATTCACGACTAACCCAACCCCAACATGTTTTGATTCTCCTGATGAGCTTCAGCGCATCTCAAAAATTCCAAAATACGACGACGGTGAAATCTCTGAGGCAAGAAAAATCACGCTAGATGGAGTGCAAAAAAAGTAATTACCTGTATGTATTTCTTTCAACCTATATATATGTATTTTCTGTCTTTTGTTGTGCAAGTCATTGTAAGCCTGGTCGGTCGTTCTATCAGTACCGTTTGTAACATTCTGTAAGCCTAGGCTTACACCAACAGGAGTATTTGGCCTTGTTTGGCTCAGGGCATATACAGTGACGTCCAAATGTATTGCACGTTCACGTGATCCCGTGATCTCATCTTCGTCATATCAGTAGATTGATGTTTGAGGTAAAAAAAGCAGTTGTGTTGGGTCCCCATGGATGTGTGTAATCATATTATGTGTGATATATGAGTTTACATTGAGCCGAAAATATATAAATTATGTATGAATGCA
>QFDT01003652.1:0-37182 GCA_003315915.1 Macrolepiota dolichaula | reverse complement strand
GACCCCATGGATTCTGCAGCACAGCACGATGATCTTCCTGGGCCGCCCGGCGAGCTGATTGCCCGAATGCATCGGTAATATGTTGTTGGACTCTCGATCCCCACGCTACATACTACAAGTAAGGTTATTGCTAGGAGATGTGGTGGGCACATACTACACTAAGAATGAACCCTCAGCAGGGACATAATGTTGTTACAAGTACCGTGCTGTATGGAGATATTTGATTACGGTTACGGGTCTTCGGGGTGGATGCATTGGGAATTTTGTTGAACGTCGACAAAGTCCGCCCGTTACACTAGCCTAGACACCTTCCCAATCCCAATCTGGCAATTCTTAGGTCCAACAAGACGGAGGAACTTTGATGGCTAAGGTGACGGGGGGATACATGTTGAAAACATCCATTCTTTGCTTTATTTTGGACCTCCAAATCTTGTACCTTTGATATAGCTAGACCGAATAGGACGGCAGCACTGGGTATGGGGCTCACAATATTTTATCACGAGCTCCTGTATGTTTGATAATATTGATAGAGCATGATTCGGCAATTGTCACAACTCTCCCGGGCCATAAACTAATCCTTCTACAACCTCCCTGACCCTCCTCGCATCCGCACGGCCTCTTGATTCACGCATGACAGCACCCACGATTTTATTCAACACGTTCTTATTCCCCTTTTTCGCAGCGGCGGCTTCGGATGGGAGAGTTGCAATGGCCTGTTTACAAAGGGAGATGAGGGGATCTGAATCTGATGCTGAATCTGATGCTGGTGTCAATGTCGAGAATAGAGGTGGCGACGAGGCTGATGATAATGTAGATGTCAAAGTGCTAGGGTCGGCACTCGGTTCATGAGATGTGGATGATGGAGATGAGAGTGATGATGGTGAGAATGCGAGCAAATCGAGATCTTGCGCGATTTTGTGTGGGGAGTCATGGGTTGGGTTGGCCAACATATGTCGAATGAGGTGTTTTCCCGTCGTTCCTAGATATGGTGTCGGATTTGAGTCGGTAATATAGATTGCAATGTTAGTTTGTTGGTCAACACGATAGATCCTCATCAAGGAGAGCAGAATCTCACCCGTGATAACCCGTTGTTGTATCATATCGATAAGCTCACCCAACTGAGCGGCAGAGATTGTGTTTTGTTTGAAAGTCTTTTTCTGTGAAGCGAGTTGTCCTAGCAGTTCATGCGTCATCCTACATCCGGGCATCCCTATCAATTTCCTATGCACCCACATTCGAAGTGGAATAGGAGGTACCAATTTGCAACGATCTTCGGATCTCTCTGCCTCCCAGGAACTGAAGAACCTCCAGCTCCTTCAACCAACCGGTCAAAGTACTTCACGGCTCCACTTTCTCCCGGGTCTTCGCCGTCATAGCGGACATCACGACCGCTGTCGATGTTCAGCAATACGTCAACGTCGCGGTCAGACAATGCGTATATCTCTTTCAGGCGCGTGCGGGTTGTCCACGGGAGTTCGGGTAAGGTGCCGCGGATGACGTCTATACGTTCCTGAGTTGCAAAGTTAACATTTCAAGTCTCAATGAAACGAGATATGACCAAGTACTTGGCTTAACCTTAACACACCCAAGTTAGGGTCGGGCATGTAGCGGTAGTCCGGGGCGTCCTCTTTAGACCGGAGACGGAACGTCTCGAACGTTATTTCGTCAAAACCACGAGTTTCTTGTTCGACACGGGCTTCTGGGGAGGATGTGAGTATGACACGTTGCCTGTGGATTTCGTGCGCTACGCATTTAATGAATTCAGCCAGATATGTAGTGAAATTGCGGTACGATGTGCGTACTTATGGCAGCGACGATGTATTTTATACTGTTCAGGTTCTTTATTTCGCAACGTGTGCCAGAACCTGGTTGGGCGTCGGTGCGATTTATGGAGATGTTAACATCGCAACGGAGGGATCCCTGTGTATGTGTCAGATATGAAGTTTCCTGCTCAGAAGGAAAGTGCGTACGTCTTCCATATTACCGTCACTTGAGCCAATGGCACGAAGCAGAGACTGGAGGATACGGACATATGCGGCCACTTCTTCTGGCGACCTACAATAGATATAGAGATAGGAGGGGGGAGAACGGGGGGACTCTTTACCGCAAGTCGGCCTCGGAGACAATTTCCATTAACCCAGTTCCTGCTCGGTTTAGGTCAATATGTGAGGTCCGAGTTCGAGGGTTGAAGGTGGATTTAGCGGTGTCCTATATACTATGTGGTTCAGAAGGACATTAAGAAAAGCGAGACACGAACTATGCAAGTGTGAACGTAGTATAGTAGGGGGATGAATAACTCACCTGCTCAAGTTGAATTTGTTTAATTCGGATGGGAGTTTGTGTGCCATTTGGTTGAGTGATAAAGAGGGTACCGTTTTTTGCGAGAGGGGCTGGTGGGGATATAAGGACATATATGTTGGGAATATGATATGTGCTGACCGTATTGTTGAGTGATTTGATAGCCGGAGGACAAATCGGAGTAGAAGTAGTGTTTTCGATCGAATGAGGACTGTCGTTGAATATTGCACTGGAGAGCGAGTGCGGTACGAATCGCGAGGTCGACACAGAATGGATTCAATCTCGGTAATGTTCCCGGAAAGGCAGCATCAAAGGGAGAAACATTTGTATTCGGAGGCGTGTGCGCTGAGTACTCCGAAGTCATGGAATCTACAAAGTTCAATTGTTTAAGCCAGTCTCCAGGATGTGCCGTGAAACAGGAATGTACGCGAGAACAACTTGCGTCTAGACTTGATCTGTGCATGAGTCTCGACCCCAATGACAACCTGCCATCCGGGCCAGCGCGAGTCTAGTTTGACGGATTCATGCGCGCGTATATCATGGAAAAGTCTTCTCGCAACTGAGATGGCATTGCGGCGGTGTAAATGGCATAAGTAATAGTGCATGGAAGTTCAACAACAGGACAAGACGCGACAGGGGACGGAAATTTTGAGCACGTGGCCTGGGGGTGGGTGCTAAATATATATGTACACAATGGTCTACTTCCAAAATACACGTCAGGCTCGGGGTAGAAAATTGTTATTGGAGAAGCAAAAGAACAGAGTCTAGACCGCGATATGTTTTCTGAGAATTCGTGTGACTTGAGATACAGAGCCCAGACGCGTCTGGACCAATCAAGTTGATCAGCACCTTGATTGAAAAATCAGGAGGATGCCCGACTCAGCCATGGCTCGTGCCCGCGCCCGCGATGGGTCTCCAGACGCAGAACATACTGACCCAGCAAAGCTCATCAAGCGTCTTAGGACTTCCCTCGACACCGCTACTGACTCTGACCCAGGCCTCAGCTTTGTCCCCGCCGTCTTTGATCACAACAACATCGCCCGCCTCAATACTGTATACAACTCATCACAGCCTTTCAAGCATGCACTTGTCGAAAAACTTGTCCAAGACGATCTCCTGGTCAAAGTAAAGGACGAGTGCATCTCCCAGCTTAGGTTTTCTGAGAAAGAAACAGATATCTACAAGGTTCTGTAATTTTCAATATTCACTTCTTCCTATCACTCATTTAACTTCCAGGTCAACCAGACAGGCGACCTCGCCTCTCTCAATTATCTGAGCCCGGAGCAGATCGCCCTCTTTCCCAATCTTCTTACCCTCCGTGATGCTCTCTACTCGTCCAGGTTCCGCAATTTCCTCCGTGCAGTCACTGGCTGCGGACCCCTCTCTGGTATCAAGCAGGACATGTCTGTCAACTCGTACACAAATGGCTGTCACCTCCTAAATCACGACGATGTAATTGGTACCCGCAGAGTGTCCTACATCCTCTACATGCCCCTCCCCCACTACCACATGTGGCAGAAAGACTGGGGAGGCGCCCTTGAACTCTATCCTGTCCACAAAACCCAAGCTGGCGTCCTCGAGCCGGATACTATTCCCTCTAAAAGTATTCCTCCGAGCTGGAACCAGTTTATCTTCTTCGAGGTCCAACCTGGTCAGAGTTTCCATTCCGTCGAAGAAGTTGTCGTAGACAGCAACGAGGGTGGGCGCGAACGACTCAGCATTAGCGGCTGGTTCCACGCAGCACAAGAAGGCGAAGAGGGATATCTCCCAGAAAAGTCTACTTCCGTCTACAAAAGCTCCAGGGAGCAACTTGTATGTCCCTTTCCTCTAAATCCATCCACCTCAGTCTTATCTTATCTACTTCGTAGCAATCAAACCAAACCGTATTCAAACACTATCCCCCTACTGACGAAGAAGCTCTCGCACTTGCCACGTCGTTATCTGAGCATCACACTGCATTCCTCTCTGAATTCCTCAACCCCGTCTATCTCCAACCTCGCACTATGCAGGCCCTTGCATCCCGCTTTGCCGAAGAATCCTCCCTCGAGCTCCACCAATTCCTCAATAACGCACTTGCACAATCGCTTGAACTCCGTCTCCGCGAACTCGACGCAAAAGACGGGCTGGGCCCTGACCGCCCTACCGCGATCCCGCCCCATACAGCCGGTATCACAATAAATTCTTCCACCCCCATCTCCAGTTCAAGCACCAACCATTATCATCACAATTCACCATCGTATTTTAATTCTCGTACCTCCACGAGCAGGCCCTCTTCTACTGTTAACTCCCCAACTCCCCCTCAACCTGGACACAAATCCAACTGGATCATCCGCGGCCCGCCACACAAATGGCGTTACTGTACACTCTCTCCACGTCCAAATAATCAAACTGTCGAAGCTGTCACGCCTCGCGCAGCACATGTCTCTTCTGACGAGATTCTTCGCTCGTTGCAGGATGAACTGTTCCCGTCTGATGCGTTTCGGGCATGGTTGGCTATTGTCGCAGGGTTGATGCCGTTGGGATGGTTGGCAGAGGCGAGGAGGTTTAGACCTGGGTTGGATTATACCCTTGCAACGAGTGAGGAGAGGGAGGCAAGGTTAGATGTTGTACTTGGACTGACGCCAGAGGCAAGGCCACCAGTTAGGAAAACGAGCGGCGAGGGGGATGAACAGGAAGAAAGCCCGAGGGGTTGGCAGGCAGCTGAGTGGGGTGGTTGGGAGGTAGGTTTCCTTCTTCGATTCGTGGTTTTTTCTTTTTTTTGGAGGAATGAGGTGTTGATGTACATGTGGTTCAATCTTACTCACACAGTGTTACATGGCACCTCATAATGAAGAAGACGATCCGGCGGTATATAGATCTGGCAAAAGCAAAAAATCGCAGAATGTGCCATTACCACCAGCACCACCACTCTCGTCGTCGACGTCGTCTATGGATATTGAAACCTCCCCACAACAGAAAAACACCCCTCTCGATGAAGACAAAGACGCAGAGATGGCGGATACACATACCCACTCTTCCAGAGGAGAGGGAAATCGAACAAAATTGGACAGAGATCCTGAGGTTGGGAAAGAGGAAGACGGAGAAGAGGAAGAAGAGGAAGAAGAAAGCACACTACTGACTGTCCAACCGGGGTTCAATAGGCTCCTGTTGGTGTTGAGAGACGAAAGGGTGATGCGGTTCGTCAAGTATATTTCAGCTGCGGCGGAAGGATCGCGATGGGATGTGTGTGGGGAATACGAAGTTGGTATGGTGCAGGAAGACGATGGGAACGTGAGTGCCCGCGATGAATAGCAAATTGGGGTGGAGGTGTGGACCTGAAGGTTCTGAAGCGGACTCACTAGATGACACCCAATACTGGAAGGTTGTATACCGTTCCTTTTTCATTTTAGTCCTATTGATTGGCCGTATCAATTCCCTGGTGCCGATTTCTGTGGTCCCTTTTGTATCTGTCTAATTACCTCATTCTTATTTTTTTCTGTTCATTTCGACGATCATTGGTTTCTGCTCATTCATAAACTAGTATTTTCGAAGTTCAATTCGTGGTTCTGTCCCCTTTCCCCTCCCCCATCCTCACCTTGCGCTTTCCATTACCCTAGTACATCCAGTCCAAAACCAGCCGTCGTCTCCCGCCCTCCAAATATTCGAATCCCCGCCACCTCCGAACTCCCAAGCTCGCACCATCAGTCACGACCAGACCCTGACTTCTAGGTGCTCAATCCGACCCGACCCATACCAATCAGTCGTATTTCCACGCAGCCTCTTCCCTGTCCCACGGATCGATGTGCTCCGCTGCTTTGCTCCCGTGTCCACTTGCACTTCAACGAAAATCAAGACAAGTAATGGTGTCACTGTCTTCTACGATGGAAGTCGATATGGCGTAAAGGATCAGTACCTCCCCGCAGCGGAATGACCTAAATGATTATTACACATGTCTTCCGCGTCCTCTGGGGTGTACATTACTGTGTTTGGTAACAATCAAAACGAGTAGCTGTAAATCAGAACCAAAGTTTGCTGGCTGAAGGAGTCATTGGCATTGGATTGTGAAAATAATGGTATACATGCGTCAAAATCTAAATAAAAAACGCATGAAAGGCGTAAGATGTCCTCGCTCCGCGAACAAAAGTAGTAAGTAATGCGAAGAGAAGGTTCTACCAACGGTAAATGAAGAGAATAACATCGACAGCAAACCGGAACTCATACCAAACTGTCTACCGCCGATATCGAGTCCCACTCCTCGCTAGCAAATAGAGGTACCGAATAGAACCCAGATCCTCCAGTAATATCCACCACCAGATCCTCATCTATATACTCGTCGTCGCTGAGGTGCTCATCCCATTCCCCATCCACATCAATGAGTTCATCCTCTGATTGAAGAACCCTACTGAACCCGGCGATAAACTCACCCTGAGCACCTCTATCCCTATCCCAATTCATCTCCTCAACCAATTCACCCTCTATTTCTAGCACAACGCCATCTTGCAGTACCACCTTGTAGCACCAACCCCTCGAAGAGACCTACGACATTATGTGAATCAGCAACAGAATCAACAGACAACCCTGAGCTCGCCAAGGAAAATCAGAGAAAGGGAGAGGAGGGAGGAAAAGACGGTAAGGGAGGCGAAAGACGACAAGGTACAAATATTGAGGAGAGACAAACCTTCCTGAACTGCGCAATTGCCTGTTCGGTTTTTGCGAGCCACCTGTGAAGGTATCGGTCCGTGGGTGGTTTGGCGACGCGAATACCATGCCAGGTACCCATCTTGGCAGCATACCACGAGGAGGGCGACTTCGACCGGCACGGTGGATCCAAAGACGCGATGGGGGTCTGAATGGGAGTATCGGGAGATGGGAGCGGGCATGAATTGATGCTAGAGGCGGGGAGAACGGGAATCTGGTGCTGCTGATTGTCTGGGCCCCGTTTCCGGTTTAGTTTCCACTTGTATGCCGGCCTCTTTTTCCTCTTCTCGGCACGCGGCTCCGTATTCATGGGTTTCTCGTGTTCCAGGTCAGAAGTGTCGTTATTGTCGTTGTTTTTTGAGTCGGGCGGCGACGGGCCATTGTGGAGTTTTTCCGAATTTTTGGAGTTTATTGTAGAATTGTTGTTAAGTTCCCGAACGCGAGAGAGCTCAAGTCCATGCCTTAGTCGAACAAGGTGCAGGATCATGACGCAATACCAGTAGCAGTTGCTCGTCAGAACCCGGTACTCCGGTCTGGAATTTTTGAGCGTGCAGGCGAGCGCAACAAGTTCGAAGAAGTATAGTGGTTGGCGGTTGTGGGCAGGGAAAGGGGAACTGCAGTCGGAATCGGGTAGAGTCTGAGAAGTCGGGGTTGAATTGCATTTTGTGGGAAGAGATTCGGTTGAGTTGCATAGCGTGCCATCGGGATCGGGGAAGCCACCGAAAGATGAAGTGGGGGAAGGTAACTGCAGGACTGCCACAACTTCGTCCCGCTCGTGTTCCCAGGGATTCTCTAACATAAAAATCGGGTCCTGCGCAGGTACCCTTCCTTCTCCAGTGAAGGGGTTGAGAATAGAAATTGGGGCGGTTGCTGAACCCCACGCCAGCGCATCGTCCAACAAAGCCCGGAAAGGATTTTTGAGTGTCGTCATGAGTTTTGAAATTCGTGTTCGCCGTTTTACTAGACCGTCCTTATCCTGATCGTTACCAGATCTGTGCTTATTTAGAATAGAGAATTCAATTTTGGCCGCTTTTGTGTTCAACCCCCCTTTTGGAACTTTTCCGACGGCCCCTCGAACTCGGAAAGGAATGAGGGCGACAACGCTCAAGCATGAAGTAAGAATCGCGCCGATCCGAGCCTCTGTCCTCCACATCCCTCACAGTCGCGACGACGTATTCGTGGCTCGAGCTTCTCCAGGTAGCTTTCAATATTCTCAGCTCCGAGACGTATAATTGATTCAGCTCGTTTTTCGGAGAGCCCGTCAAAGAGCAGAGCCAGAGGATAGTGTTCAGGTTTTGAACGTCCATGCTTTCGTTTGTCGACAAATGATTCAACATCCTTGGTGATGAGCGAGGGATACGGGGTGAAGATATTTTGAGGGAATAGAAAAAGGCGTTGGGGATATATGAGGGACAGAGAACAACAGCCAGAGTGTGGCGTCCTCGCCCTACAAGGGCTTATAGTTTGATGAAACAAGCGCCATAAGGGTTCCTAACCGAGCCAAGAAACAAGGAAGGATCTATGCGGTAAGCAGTAATTCTTCCAAATGCTTCCAACCGGTTACAATTGGTCAGGCGCTTACAACTGACGAGGAAATACGGCACTCACTGTACCTATTTATAGTAAGTATGTTTTACTCAGAGGGTTCAGGCAGGCGAGGATGACGCGAGGTGGTGCTGGATTCGTCTATCACCTCGTGTTTTGCAGCTTTGTCCTACGCAATCACACGCCCCCGAGTCACTCGAAGACGATCCTACTGATTGGATTCATAGTAGAATTCCAATTGGAGGTAAGTCCCTGTGAAAGTTACGGAGAAATACGGATGCTACCTTGTGCTCAATCCATTTACGGTGTAGGTCCACGAGAGATACTGTAGATCTATCTCCAGCTGAGATAATTGACGGTGTTAGTGGTGTTATCTGGTGGTGGTACTCGAAGAATGTACGGGGTTTTGGAATGTATGCAGAGAAAGCCTCTCTTTCATTAGCTCGTGGAAGTACCTGCAGGAGCCGCAGCTCAGAACAGAACAAAGCAGTCTTTCGCAACTTGAAATGAACGGATCGGTCTCAGTTCATAACCACGCATGCAACAAAATATCCAATAAAACAGAATGACAAAAAGTATACCCAAGTCCTCAGAACGTTATTTTTTGTCCTTGGCTGGGCACAATAGCTGCACTTTCGCGTTTAGCAAGGGCGAGTGCAGCTCCCGGTTTCGGACGTCCTCTTGGCTTTCCTTTGTCCCTGTCTCCCCTATCCCTGTCCCTGTGTTGTCTTGCTCCTTCTGGCCGCTGCGATTCGGTGAATGAATCGCTGGGTGTGTGATTGTTCTCTGGAGTATCCACATCCATCATTTGATCATGAACAGATGCTTTTGAGGACTTATGAAGCGGAATATCTTTCTTTGTCCTCGGCCTTCTTTCTATCCTTTCGCCAGCAGTCGAGTTCGTTGGTGATCTTGGCTTCTGTCCTTTAGGCGCTCCTCGTCGAACGGCTTCGGCACTCGCGTACTCAACAACGAGGTCCCTCCCATTCAAATGGTGGTTCTTGGGGTTGATAAGAACGGCCGTTGCATGCTCGATCGTCGTGAAATCAACAAAAGCGAATCTGCACATACGTTTCAAGTCTTATTCGTGCCGAGACAAAGGAACGGCATACCCTTTACATTTTCCCGAATCTTCAAATGTTCCCATACGGACCTTTCGTATCCAGGATTCTTCCTTTTTGTCCTCTCCTTCCCAATCCGGATCCTTGTTCTTTCCCTTCTGTTTGCTCCTTTCTTTGTGGGCTTCTAATAGCTCCCGTATTGACTCCTCCGTCGTATCGAAGCTGAGGTTACCGAAGAAAAGTGTGGGTGCTGGCGGCTGTTTTTGGTTTCTGAGAATCTTTTGAGCCGTCTTGGAAAGGGATTTCTTGACCCCATTTACAACTACGGTAGTCTCTACAGCAGCTTGGTTCGGGCGTCCAGCGAAATCGTCGCCTGTATGCATATTAGGTATCTTATTTCCGGCTCGAAACTACCGGGAAGAGACAAACCATCTTTTATGAGGAGCTTCCGTCCGACCAATGGTTGCTCTGAAAGTGCGATAGCGGCCTGCTTTGCCTCTAGCGTTTCAAAATCCACATACGCAAACCTATGGAAGAAATGAATCACTAATCTGTGTATTTGCGAGAAGAATGCAAATACACACCCACGATTTTCACTTTTCATGCCCGGTCCCTTCGCAGCCTTCGTAGGCATATTGATCCTCGTAACCTCCCCCACCCCTCGATTCTTGAAGAACGTTTTGAGGTTTTCTTCAGTCGTCTTGAATGACATATTCCCGACCCATACTGAATTTTGTCGTTTGGTATTCTTGGCATTATCTTTAGACGAAGCGGCAGAGTCGTCCTTTATTTTCTGCTTCTTTTTTGGCACTGTGGAGTCCGCTTCGCCATCCCCCTCGCGCTGTTGTCTCTTCTTTTCCTGTTTCTTTTGTTTCCTCTGTGCGGCGTGTGATAGCACAGGCGCATCCCCGTCAGTCTCAGCTGGGACAATTGGTGTGTCGTTTTCAGACTCATCCTCCGAAGTCGAGCCTGAGATATCCGTATCAGAATCCGCGTCGATATCCCGTTTTCTTTTGTGATTTATCGGTACAGGAGAGCTAGATGTAGAAGACGAACTCATTTGCCGGGTTGGGTATCAGTGACTTCACTCGCTTGAAATGACAAAAAATCTGATCAATGATCCCGCCCGAACACGTGACCCAAGTCAATTCTGAATTACTTCTGTGTCCCCTAGCGTATGCTAAAACTAAGTGGCCATCCCTTCGAATGTGTGATTTATGCATTCGACGAGGTCTGAGGGTACGTCAGAAGTCCGATTGATACGACGTGATTTATATCGACTTGAGTCAAGATTTGGGGTCGGGATCGATGAAGCCGAGCAACGAGGGTGAGATATATAGCATGAGGCACCGAATTTACAGGGTATACTATATGACACCTAAAGTAGTGTCTAACGAAGGAGCAGAATGATTGGTGTATGTACTGTACATTACGGGTCCAAATGTGTACACGCACTAGAGGGTTGTTAGGGTACGTGCGCTAGAAGGTGAATGCAGCAAGCGTGAAAAAAATGCGAATGAGTGTGCGTGTGTGTGTGGATAGACCAAGTAGAAAATGATAGTGGGACCAGTACTTGTCAAGGAGAGTTCTGGTGTGGGATAATAATAGTGGGAAATCAAACAAACGCCTTCGAATTGCAGCCCTAAATGGAATAATGGAAGGAAAAGTTCATGTCCTCAGCGAAAAAAAGAATATTGCACAACGGGGAACAAAGGGGTCAGGAAATCGAAGGTCGGACCGATTAAGCCAACTTATCCACTTTATCAATTCAAGCCCTGTTCTTCATCGATAACGTCCTCTTCCTCTCCGCATCCTTCAGCACCGACTTAGGCCCCCGCCGCGCCATGGCCCACACGAACACTAGCATAATGATCACAAATTGCAACCACATCCACAACCCCACCATAACTGTGCCAAACTTGGACCTAGAAACCTCATTTTCTTGTGACCGGCTCGACAGCACGGAATTTTCTTCGTTGAAACTCTCTCCATCTTCATCTTCAGCGTCTACGATCGCAATGGCATGCTCACGGTCAGCCTCGTCAATTTCCTCCTTTGCATCGGCATATTCATCTACGTCGGGCGACGGGGAACGCGAAACATCTGCATCGTTGCTTCCTCGTTGGACACCTACGCCGTGTTCATCAAACTCATCCAACATAACCTGGAAAGCCTCTGTGAAGAGCGGACCGCTAGGTGCTAGTCTGGCAGGCGTGGGCGAAGCCCCGTCATCTGTGAATCTCTTCCGGCGGACAAGCCCCGCAATCTTAGGTCCAGGTCCAAGAGGTTCAGGGTAACGACCATCGATGCACAAGTAATTCCTGGCTCTCAAAGATCGTGCAGTGTGGAAGCGGGGCGACATATTGCCGATAAGGGAATCATGATGTTGTGTGTTAGTACCCTTTTGAGGGGTTGGTGGTTCAATAGACAGTTGTAGTGAATTCGATATCACCGATTGAGGAGTGGGTAAGGTTTCCGTGTTATTGTCTCGGTCTTCCTCCTGGGATGCGATGATGTGGGAGGATGCCCGTGATAATGAGAAGGGAGAGGGAGGGATAGAAAGCAGACTGGCGTCCGACAAGCTCCTAGTACGTGAATTGATTGAATTGCTGCCCCAGCCATCGCCCAACTCGCTTGCGAGGCTCGGGCCGACGGGGACCTCAGGTGATAGTTCTTCCTTTGATCTTGTAGGAGGTGAAGAGAGGCTCAAACTCGAGAGGGCAGGAGACACCAATCCACCGCTACCAATGGAATAAGATGAGTGGTGTTTATGGGGGCGCCAAGATGATTCATTGAATGGCACCGGTAAACTCGACTTGCTTGGGGTGGAAGAGCTGGGAGGTGGGTCGTCAAACAAACCGACAACAGTACCCCGGCTTCTAGGATCACGTTTGTTGAAGCTCCTCTGTCGTTTGACTTTGGCAGCTAGCAACTGAGACTGCAGAGAACGATGGGATTTGGCGAACCTGCTCACAAGCCCATTGGGAACTTGGTCCCTCGCCTCGGCTTCATCGGAATCGTGCTGTTGCTCGTCAGCTTCGTTCAGCCGTTCATAAACCCTAGTCATGAATTCAGTCTCGCGCTGGACTGCTTGCAACCTTGAAGCCGTCTCCGTCTGGTGTTGAAGGATCTTGGAATTTGTCGTTTCGAGTTCCTGAATCTTTTCCAGTAACTTAGAGATCAATTGATCCTGCAGGACTGGTGGTTGCACATCTCCCATATCCATCTCGTCTTCTTCGAAGTTTGATAGCTCTTCCAAGGTCGACAGATCCGGACCAGGATACTGTCGTGTCAACCCTGAACGAAGGGCTGATGTCGGCGTATCAGGCGCGAAGTTCCTGACCGTTGAGGTTTCGTTATTATCCCGGGCGGGTCTCCTTATCGCATTGATTTTCGCCTCTCGCTCCTTCCTCCTTTTCCACGCCTCCTCAATGACCTTCTCGGCACCCAATCCAAAACCAGCTTTAGCTTTCTCTTCCAGCTCGTTACTCTTCAATTGTGCCTTCTCCATCTCTTCCTTCAATACTGCAATTTCCTTCTCCAGCCTCTTGAGCTCCCTTCTGCCAACCAAGTCCGCTGAAGAGGCATCTGACTCTAATTTCTCCAGCTTGGACAGCAATTCAGCATTCTGATCTGCAAGGAAGGAGATATCCACGGCGGGGGCAGACACTCTCCTGTCACGGTATGTATGGTGATTGTGTGATTTCGAAAACATGTCCGGTGATGGTGTGCGGACTCCTGCCTCTGACGTGGAGCGGGCCAGCGGAAACGGGAGTTTCAGAGGGGATCGTGATATAAGGGGACTGAGCGTCGGAGACGAGATCGTTTTCACATTCAGGTTAGGAGAAAGGGGTATCCTGGAGAGCAACGCCTCATGCTTGGTCTTCAGAATTGCGTTGTTCTCGTACAACGACCTGCACGCCGCAGAGGTCAGGCTGAGCTCTGTAAAAACCGCCAGCCACCATAACCAAATTAGTAAGACCACCCAACGGATGACAGAGGGAAAGAGGGAAACGGACACATTTCCGAGTCCCCCTCTGTGCAACGCACCTGATTCCCTGTCCTTAATCAACGAGTCAGCTTTAACCAATAAATCCGTCAGCTCTTCTCTCGACTTCTCGTTCAGCCATGTCAGATCGTCATCAGGATTAGCACCCACACCATCCCCCTCATTCACTACATTATCCATGTCATCACCACCTGTGGGAAACGGAAATGTTGATGCATAGGCAGGCGGGGGTGTCGTGGAGCCCTTCACTAGTGACCGCCGCATCTTTGCAGGGGGCTTTGGTCTGGGTGTCTCGAATGGGCGTGTTTGCATTTTTTTTTTGCTTCGTTGATGAGTAGCTTGGGGGATATAATTGGCTACGGGGAATGTTGAAGAGTGTGGGTAACTGAAGTAGGTAGCGAAGTTGAATTGGATAGTAGCGTAGTTATCCACCACGAGGTGGTGGATGGGGGATAGATCTAGACTGTAGTAGTTTGAAATCCGGAGAAGTATGGACTATTGACTCTCGAATGCCGTCCGGAGGCTGTCTGTTGGTTCGGATTTGCTGTTCGCCCAGACGTGATGCAAATCGCCTTGGTTGCGTTACGGCGCGTTGCGTGGTTGGTGTTGGGCCCTATGCGCGAACAAAAAGGTTAGGTACGGCGGGTTAGGATGATAGAGCACCTGCCAAAACCAGGAAGGAGTCAAGTGGTAACCTCGGACCTGAAGATTACCCACGTGAACTTATGCCTCAACGTGTTCGTCTACCGACTTCTGGGATTAATCTTTGTTCGCTCATTTGTCTTAGTTCTTCACTCATTCGCACAGATATTCCAGGAAGGCAAGAAACGGAACCCATTGTATGCAAATTGGGGATATCGTACAGAATGTCCGTGTCTTGAACAAACAATAGCCTACTAGTAAATTAAATGGATGCAAGCGTTTTATGGAAAGCGTGGATGGAAGGAACCTCCAAGGCACTAGTGCAACCAAGATTGGAGAAAATGTAAGAGCAATCGATTCTCAAGAGAATCATTGCGCTTAACACCAAAAAAATGACGGTAGAATCCGCATCTACTTCTGTTCTGTAGGGTTCGACTGGGAAGTCGCGCCAAGTGGATTGAACGACCCACTACCTGAGGAGGCACCGAACACGCCACCAGCACCAAACGTGGCCGGCTTTGTACCAAAGGCGGACTGTGTCCCCAAAGCAGGACCGCCAAGCGCAGACGGTTGGTTTGTGTTACCTTTGTTGAGGTTGGAAAAGTTGAACGTAAAAGCAGGTCCTGAACTTGGGGCTGGCGTTGGTGTGGGGCCACCCAGGTTGCTGCCACTGGTATTCGCGTTAGTGGTAGGAAGCTTGAACTGGAACGAGTGTTTCTGCGCCTCGGGTGCGGTGGTTGCGGTGGTGGTGGACGTAGTTCCGTTGGTCGCTGGTGTGAGCGAGAATGCGGGTTTGATTGTATCTGCTGGCTTGTTCGTCGTTGCTCCAAACACACTGGAGGTCCCTGTACCGACGCTGCCGAATATGTTGGGAGGCCGACTGCTGGAAGTGGCCTGGTTCAGAGATGATGGCTGTTGGCCAAATATATTGGCAGGGGGGGAAGCGGGGGTAGCACCTGTGTTAGAGGATCCAAAAGCACTCGCTGGGGTGGTATTTTGGCTAGTTCCAGGGGTAGATGTCGAGCCAAATATACTTGTGGTTTGGGGACCTAACGCACCAAACAAGCTCGAGCTTGTAGGCGCGGATTTTGCAGCAGTGGCATTCCCAGAACCGAAAATGCCATCACTGCTCTGTGATCCCGATGTTGGGTTGGCTGAAGATGACTGGCCGCCAGTGACACCAAAGTTGAACAACGGTTTTGCGGGTTGTGAACTAGGACCGTTCGTCTCTGTTGCTGTGTTCTCAGCAGGCTTAGCACCAAACACAGTTGATCCGAAAACGCTATTTGTGTTAGGGCCAGATGGATTGATACCAAACGGCTTCGATGCTCCATTTGAGGTGCCAAACGTCGGGGTAGTCGCATTCTTCGAGGCGTCACTCCCATTCGTGTTCGATACGGGAAAAGTGGCAGCTCTGAAACCGAAAGAAGATGGGTCAGGAGCAGATCTATTGGGGTTGAGCATTGTTGGTTTGGCCCCACCGCCTGGAGTCAATGGGGTGAAAGAAACCATTGGTTGGTATGGTCCTTTCACGGTTGACTCAAATGTACTAGCAGGAGTCGAGGTGGTAGTGGAAGTGGGATTGTTGGGAGCGGTAGTATTGGTGGTAGAGGAGTTGGTGGTAGGAGTAGCAGAGAAGCCGAAGTTAAATTTGGGTTGCGCCGCAGTAGCAGTGGAGGTGGTAGATGGAGCGGGCTGGGTAGCGGTAGGTTGAGATGTAGGAGCGGAGAATGGGTTCGGCGAGTTGGTAGGTTTCGCAAAGTTGAAGGAAGGAGGTTGGGATGCAGACGCTGCAGGCGCGACGGGAGTACCACCCGCAGGAGGATTGAGCCGAGATAATAATGAGCTACCACTACCAACAGATTGAGAGGCCGCAGTAGTCTCAGGGGCTTTTTGTTCTGCCATAGGTTTGAACCCAAAAGCGAACGTAGTAGTAGTAGACTGAGGAACCGTAGTGCTAGCTGGGGGGTTGAAGGAGGTTCTAGGTGCTCCGGCCCCACTGTCGGTACTCCCGGTAGGTGGGTTGGACGTGGGAGGACCAAATAAGTTACTTGCCGGCTGAGTCGTTTGGGTCATAGACGGTAAGGTAGACGGAGTAGCAAGGTTGAAGGACATTGGTGGTGGATTAGAAGTGGGGTTGGTAGGTTGATTGTCAGCCCTGAGCGGAGGATTAGGTTTGACGGAAGAAAAGGTAGGAACAGAAGTTGGTTGGGGCGCATCGTCGGGCTTGGTCGTATCGGTAGGGGGTTTTGTGGCGGATGGCGTTGGTGTAAAACCGAAGAGAGACGGGGGCTTAGATGCCTCTGAAGGCTTCGAGGTATCCTCAGCGAGTTTAGATTGGGGGAATGGATTAGATGGTTGTGTAGCTGTTTTCGGCATCTCTGTAGGAGCAGTAACAGTAATGCTTGGAATTGTGGAAAATGAAGTCGGACCCTTCGTCTTGTCAAGGTTCTCTTTCTCCTTTGCAGCCTGGGCCTCTTTGGCTTCGGCATCCTTTTTGCTCTTCAGCTCCCGAAGTCTCATGAGGGCCTGAGCCTCCAACTCCTGCTTCTCCAGCTTGGAATATGTTTTGAACCGGGAATGAGGACTAGAGTTGGTGGTATCAGTCAAACTAGGAGAACCAACAGAGGCGGCCCGTGATATAGAAGATATTCGCCTAACATTATGCGTCGGCAGCTGTTCAAACGGATTCGTTCTTGGACTACTGAACGAGCCAAAAGATGTACGAGCAATTCGTTGATTGGCAGGAGGGGCACGTTCAGAGACGGGTGAGTATGAAACCGGGGAATCAACAGGAGTCGACGTCGAAGACCAAAGCAAGTTCTTCCCATTGATATGAGTCTGCTCGGACAAGCAAGCGTAAGCAACACCACAACCAGATTAGGCAATGAACTACAAACCTGAAGATCAACTGCTAATTGGGAATCCAATCGCTTAGGTGTATCCTGCCCAGCAAGGACATGGCGCGCCTTCGCATCACGATATTCCTCTTCACTCAACCAAGTTTCAACGTAAACTTCAAAGTCCACTTCACGATCTGGATGTTGAGAATCTTGGGGCTACAACGACACTGAGCCTCTCAGCACATGATTGGGCATAAATACTCACCATCGGGAACCTCTGCTTAGCCTTCTTGACCAATGCTTGACGCAGTCGTTGGCCATTAGGACCCAATTTCCACCGAATACCATTAGAAATCCACTCCTCGCCGATTTTTCGATTCCAACTTCCAGATGACGTCTGGGACCTGGTGGTTGATTGTTCACTTATCTCGTCGTCTTGCAATGCTCTCTTTCCACGTTTTTTGCGGGATACATATGAGCTCTCATTACCACTTTCAATTTCGGTCTCCTCCTTCTCGAGGTCACGGTCGCGCTTTTGGCCACGAGTCATGATAGCAACATCAGATCTGCGTTTCGCAACCGTTCTCCGTTTACGTCTCCTCCCTTTTGAGATGAGAATAGAATCATCTTGCTCCGAACCGCTTTCATCATCGTCCCCCCCGAATGTTGAGCCAGCTTCAGCACGGTCACGCTTCTTCCCGCGTTGGATGTAGGGCAATTCATCAATTTCATCCTCTTCCTCGTCGACGTCCATTTCTGAGTCCTCCCCTTGAACCTGAATGCCTTTGTCCAAAGATACCTTCCGTGCGCGCTTATCCCGAGGTTGGCGCTCGATGAGATCATCCTCGCCCTCTTGATCATTCTCGAATAAATAACGCTTAGCACCCCGCTGAAGCAATGCCTGAGCCTGCCAAGCTGTGTCATCAGTCTCATTTCCGATGCCACCGCTCTCTTTTTTAGACCTCTTCGTGACCTCCTGTTCATCCGCCGGATCCTCGATGAAACCACGTTTATGACCACCAGTACCTTCCCCTATGTCCAATCCCTTTCTGCTCGAACGGCGAGTGCCATTCACATACGACGACCCTTCATTTTCGTAGCGCCCGGGAATATTGGTTTGCTGCACATGAGGTGCATGACGCGAGGAGTTCGTTGTTATATTGGGAAGCACCGATGACCTGATCAGGAGAAATATTAGTCACATAGTGCATCGCAGTAAACATACTGACTCAGGA
Organism: Macrolepiota dolichaula; assembly: GCA_003315915.1. Lineage (NCBI taxonomy): Eukaryota > Fungi > Basidiomycota > Agaricomycetes > Agaricales > Agaricaceae > Macrolepiota > Macrolepiota dolichaula. Next base: position 18,872 of record QFDT01003652.1, on the reverse strand, counting down.
TGAGATCTCGCAGGGGTGCCTTCGGTGAAGTATGCGCCAGGGAAACGGGCACCGTAACTGGATGCACGAGGTGCCTCGGCTGTCGTATGAATGCCTTAAATGAAGCAGAATCAGCGATAAGATAGAGGTAACACAAACAAACGTAAGTACCAGAACGTTGCCTAATGGTTTGTTCAGTTTGGGCGCTACGTCGATCGTGCGGTGGAATAGCCTGAGCAGCCTTCGCCTTCGCCTTTCGGACAGTTTCCCTTTCCTGACGAGCGCGTACAACAGCGGCATAAGCCACGTTGAATGGACGGTGGTCATTGTCAGGAATGCCATGTCTCCGTCGCATTGCGCTACAAAACAATCAAAAAGTGTGAGTGGAAAAAAGAACATGAACGATGAGTGAACGACGCACAGCTTGTGAGAACGCTCCTTCCAAACCAAAACACGATACCAAATTCGCATAAACAAGACATAAAGGACAACGAGAGTCGCGAAACCGAGTCCCAGCTTAATTGTTAGCGATCCCCCAAGCCAGACGCCACGTTTGCTTCCGCGAAGGGCGGGCTTAGTTTGTTGACCAAGGATGTCAGAAGATTCGTCGTCCATGGTGGCAGGGGGCAAACGAAAGCTGCCCTTTGGCAGTGTGATGATGGGGGAGAGGTGAGGAGACACGGCGGCTCCGACCAATCACTGACTGGGCTATGTTTACGAGTCCGTCCGTCGGAGTTTGAAACGCGAGTACAAATAGAGTCATCAATTTTCAGATCAACGCACTTCTTTCGCAAAACGATGATCATCCATCCCATTGAATGTAAAATCTTTCATCTGAGCTCGTTGAGACCCACCGCTACCACTTGCTACTGCCTAGGGACACGGCCCCCAATGCCTTCGTTACCTTACTTGCGAGTGGAAGAGTAGAATTGGCTTGATCCACGCTTGAATGTCCAGCCTCTCCAAGGCTGCGATGGCCATTCGAGTACTATTTTGGGCGTACATAGCATATTACAATGTAACATTCGTTTGACGCTTGAATACAACCCCGAAATGCTCGCCCTTTGCTGCTCGTGAGACCTATTGAATAGTTGGACAGGGCAGCACCGCACCCGTCTGGCATCAGACTGCTCAGGGTAGTTTGGTATGCTGAGCACATTGAGCGCTGGGCCAGATCTGGGTCAAATGTGATGCCATGTTTTGGAAAATTGCGGGTTCGGATATACGTGGGAAAGTTATCGTGTTATAAACCTACAGGATTACTCTTTAGCTCCCACCTCCCATCTCTACCTCTCCTCACATTCATCTCCTCCTCCCATTACAATGCCTACCATCACCATTGACGAGCTCCGTGCAAACAAGACCCGTGACAAATTCTACATCCTCATTCACGGAAAGGGTGTGTAGTGTTACCAGGCAATCACACGTAGCCCATTATTCATAATTTTTTAGTCTACGATTGCACAAAATTCCTAGACGAGGTATTTCGCTCTTATAGTTGACTTATTCAGGCTCCTCAACAATGTCGTACAGCACCCAGGAGGCGATGAGGTTATCCTAGCTGAGGCCGGTACGTGGCAACGTCTCAACAATTCGACAATGTAAAAGTGCTCATCTATACATTAGGTCAGGATGCAACTGAAGCATTTGAGGATGTCGGTCACTCCGATGAAGCTCGTGCCCTTCTTGACGACATGCTTGTGGGCGAGTTTGAGCAGGGAAGCGTGAGTTGTGACCAAATTCATACTTCCGTATCATGACTAAACCTTGGTATGTCCGACAGAGCTCCAAACTCAAATCGGGTGCTGCTGAAGCCCAGGCCAAGAGGGTAGCTGGTGCCGTTGAGCAAGGCTCGAAGTACGCTCTCATAACATTATTTTTATTTCAAGTCTGACGAATCCCGTATCAGTCTTATGTATTTCGTCCCTCTCGCTCTCCTGGGGGCCTACTTCGGTTGGCGCTTTTATTCGGCAGGTTCCCTATAAGTGGTTACCCTTCTCTTTTGACACTTTCCCCAAGCGTTAGACACCTATGTTCGAGGATAATGCTTGATACCGCCCCACGTATTACTTACCTTACTTATTTACACATTCATTACCTCGTGAACATACCTCTTGGATAAAGGATAACATAGTTGTTCTATCACATGAATTCCTGTTCAATATTCAGCCTCCAACCAATACTCCACGTTCTCTCATAAGGAGATGCCTAAAAATACTGGCGTGTCCGTCGCGATCGAAATCCAATCCGCTTACACAAATATTATGACATCCTTATTTAATTCTCACGTCCATCCATTGATAGTTCACTACCACCCACCCTCACCCATTGGATATATAGATTGCCCAAAACATGTCCATTCATTACAACATGACCCCTACACACCTGAGCTGATTGTGGTGACAGGTTCGACACTGAAGCACACGACCATCCAGCACAAGTCTGGAGAGACCATGACCACCCTCCGGCACTAGAGTAGAGAAACCCCAAAACTGATTAGTACCCATTTAAACACCTACAATCATTCACGGAATAAAACAAAAAGGCGGCTATTCAAATACTCACCGAACGCTAAACCACAACAATCCCCATCCTGTCCAACCCTTGCTTTGCTGCCTCGTTTTTGGCGGCCTGTTTCGTGGTGCCCTTTCCCTGCCCATAGAGTTCATCATCGACGAAAACTTTGGCATACCACACGGGCGTCGTCTTCTTCCCATTAACAACTACTTGATCCTGGCTCTCAGTCTCCCTATCTTCAATATTCCGACCATCAGAGAACCTCCACTCGACTTGTTTATTTCCCTTCTGCAAATACTGGTTGAACAAAGCGAGGTACCCTCCCGAAGGCGCCGTTGGTATTTCTGAATCCTGTATGTTCATATTTCTTCCGCCAAGCGGATAGTCTCCTGTTGAACCTGTTTTCTCATTAAGGCGCGAGAAGCGAGGCGTTGGAACGACGGGTATGGCTGGTAACCCATGCTGCTGACGAACAATTCGGTAGGCTGCCTCGGCGTATGGACGGAATAGTTGGTCCAGCCATTTCCTGGCCGCATCCAGGCCTTGATCAAGGAATAAGCCGCCTACGAATGACTGCATGAATGATAAAATTAGCTGCCCGTGGGGATAAAGATCTGCAGAAGAGAAGGGTAAGCTAACCTCGAATACGTCGGCTGGTGAGCACGAGAAGGTGAGTTCGTGCACAGTTGGTTATCAGTGATACGCGATTACTCGATTTAGCGGAGAGAGACCTACCCTGGATATTAGGCGATGCGCGAAGAGTGATAGCCTGCGCAGCGTGTAGGCGCAAGCGACTTGGCAAATGATACTTCAGAGATCTGGAAATAACAGAGTTCGACACGGCGAACAAGAATCTGGAGCAACAAGACCACTCGCATTTCAGCCAGCGTGGAGTTACCGACGACCAAGGCCCTTATCTTCTAATAACGGCAGAAATTTCAAATTCATTAGCCAAGAAGGGACAAAAAAGGGACAGAGGAGGATCGTCGCCAAACTCGATACTCACAGTCGAGGGTCCGACCCGAAGACCGGGAAACATATCCATCATGAGCCTAGTCACGGACAATCCAAGTACCGTATCCCCTAGATGCTCAAACCTGACGAAAATGCCCCAAAAGGAACGAAAATAAGTCCGGAGACCATGTTATGAAGGGGGAAAAGATCTCAACAGATCTTCGCCCGGCGAATAGCGATGGAATATATCCTCGAGTACGCAACTTACTTCTCGTTATCAGGACTAAGATCATCCAGAGAATCTTCAAATATATGTGTTGGGCGACCATATAGACTCCGATGGGTAAATACTTGTTGTCTTATATCTGGATCCCTGATTTCAGGAAGTGGAGGGAAACGAACATCGTTGGGGCCAAAGTCAGGCCTTGGAGATATTGCCAGTCATCAGCGCTTCTGACTCTTGATCCAGAGGAATTGAATTGCCAATTATGCATGGGAACTCACTTGAGGGCCATGCTGATCAATGCTAGGGTGTTTTGTGGACTGGAGACCGGGGAGATAATGAGAGGAATATGGTGTGATGAGCAGGCTGTGAAGGAGCCGATACTCTTCAGAAGGGTAGCTACTACCTGTCCAGCTACCATTTCCGAATACCTCCCGCGCAATGAGTCTCCGCGTCAAATGCAACACGAGGCAGTCCGTCTCGGAAGACAATGTTTTTGTTCATCACATGATAGTTATTCCATCTCCGAATGAATACGTGGGATGGAGAATCATTACCATTATCATCACTTCGGTAAATCAGTCAGCCAGTGACATGCTTCATGTGAAAGTGGTAAGGTATCCTGAGTACTCCTTCCTCTAAAACAGTAACCATGTTATAAAATATGACATATCAATGGAGCAATTGAATTGGGAACCGGGGGCACACAGAAGAACATTTTCTAGGAACATGAGCGCCACATCTACGCCACGGCTACAATGACTGATTCAGCATTACATTACAAGGAGACAAGATACGGCAGGGGCTTACCAGCGGCCTTCGCCTGTGCCTTCATCGTGAAATAATCCTTGTGCAACCCACACTCTGTCTTCTCCTTCCCAGCCCACCGTCCGGCTCTCTCATCCTGTCCTTCGCCAACCTTTACCGTGCTATGCCAATCACCTACACTTCTATATCCCTGATCCAATAATTTATTCCTCGGCACATTATTCTCTTTGATATACCAGTCTACAAGGTCGAAATTCCACGCGAAGAGCGGATTGAGCTTCAAGAGCCCTGTCGAGTCAACTTCAAGCGGCTTCAGGTTCGAACGATCACCCCCCTGTGATGCTCGACGACCCGTGATTACCGCCTTCACACCCAGAGCTTCGTAGGCACGACGGGCAGGTTCGACCTGGATCAAGCAGCAAGCCGTCAGCCACGACAGTTTTTTCCAACTTCGAATTCTCATGAAGAGACGTACTTTGACAAGAAAGTCATAAGTATCTTCATCCTTTTTCCAGAATTCTTGACCATATTTCGTCTCGAACTCCTGCACGGTATCACAATCTTCCGGTCTATAGACGTGGATTGGGCACCCATAACGCTCCCGGACATTATCCACAAGTTCGTAAGTTTCAGGAAAATGATAAAGAGTGTCAAGGAAAATAAGGGGAGGCGGTGATTTTGTAATCTTTGAGAGCATGTCTATTGCGACGAGCCCAGTAAGTCCGAAGGCTGTTGTCTGGTAAAGCCCCGGAAGATATTCTATAGCCCATTGCAGGATTTCCTCTGGCACCATTGGCGAGAGGTGAGCGTTGATAATAGTCAATTGTTCCTCCGAGAGTGGCAGACTGAGTGGTTTGGGCAGGTCATGAATTGTTGACTGGGTCATACTTCAAGGTGTCAGATGAATCGCGATGGTGGTGTGGTGGTAATGTAAGTGTAAGATGTTCAAGCAGTAGCATTGCTTGAGTATGATAGTTATTCCAGCATAAGCTCACCAATCCCCCGATTCGACATGATGGTGTGCTCTGTTCCACGTGATCGAAAATGTACATGCTATATAACTAGTCTATGTCCGAGTCCACACAATGAGAGCAGATTAAAGTAAATGTACGATACACACGGGGAGATAATTGATTTAGATCCGCTCAAGACGGCTACCGAATGCCTCACGACCATGTTGAGGTGTGGGAGGTGTGGTGGGTTGGGGTGAGCGAAGACCAAGGCGTTCAGCCTCCTTGCGTTCGCGTTCTTGCTGATCAAGCTATGAGAGTATCGGCATCGTAGACAGTGGTCAAAGTTGTGGTTGGTACTCACTATATCTGCCCAGGAATGATCGTGCTGTTCCTATCATCAGAGGTATGGTGAGTAAGAGATGTCGTCATGGAGGTATCCACGTACTGCTTTGGCAAATTCTTTGCGTCTCGTTTGCGTCAGAGCACCGGCACCAATCAAGAGACCAATAGTAAGGCCTTGTGCCCACATACGGGCTTGTACAATCTATACCAATGATTCAATGACATCGCATCGGGAGAAATGAGGATATCCCACCTTTTGGGAATATGTCTGGTATCTAACAAGATGAATAACATGCTGAGGCATCTCGAATGCTCTTGAGTACTGACCTGTTGCGGGAGATGATGGCACCAGCCAATCCCAAACTAGCGACCCATCCACCAAGGATAATGGTATACTGATGGCGAGCACCCCAGTCGGCGATCTTCTCTTTCAAGGACAAAGCCTGCCATTTCTGCTCCTCTTGAAGGTGACGTTCATCAAGCGCACGGACAGATTCACCTTCCCTAATCAATGAGATAGAGTATGAGTCATCTATTGGAATAATGGTAAACTCCCACATACCATTGCGAGCGGTCATATTCTAGACCTCGGCGTTCGGCCTGGATCGCGAGACAAGGGGCAACAACAATAATAACGCCCAGAGCTTTCAACGAGGGGGGAAGACGGCGGTATGCAGCCCAGTTACGGTTCAGATACCATGACCCTGCAAGAGCTGCGCCTCCGCTGACAACTGTTCCTTCCAAGGCACCCCGCCTCGAAGCAGCAGCATGTTCAACGATTTGTTGATCTGTCAGAGGCTAAGAACGGTCAGAAAATGCGAGTAGAGTGAATGTACGTATTTCGCTCACTTTCATGTTGAGAGTAAGGAGATGACGGGTAGTGGAAAAGAGTGAAAGAGAGTGGTGCGGAGACCAGGATTGATTGACTAATGTATGACGGACACTGCCCCTTAAAACGGAAATCGAGTGAGCTTACCTAACAGGAGAACATGACGCTGGATCGGCTCAAACCGTTCTGAGCGTCTTGTGAACACCCGAGAAGAGTGATCGGGAAATGGAACGTCAGCCAGAGCCTCCGGAAGAATGGCATTACCAGTGTAAACGCTTGTAGTGTTAGGAGATCTTTCCGCTAGCGATGTTATTCAATCGATACTCACTTAGCCCTCAGTACTCAGTAAAAGACCCACAACCGGAATCAAGAGCGGGTCGGAGGTCTAGACTCCTATAGATTCACTCCCCAGAAATAGAACCCCGATCAGCCCCGTTCCTACTCGCGCCGGCCCAATTAATCCCTGAATTTCCGATTTCAAATATTGGGAGGAATGCCTATGGGTCCAGCAACAGAGTCCTTTGGATGGTTGTGTATAACCCGTGGATATATATTCTAGAACTCGAACACTACTGCATGTACTACTACGTAAAGAATAACAATCATCGTATGACAAGACGAGAGATCACAACATGACAATCGGACGAAGCCTATGGCCAAATACACGAAACCTAGTAATAGGATAACCAATCACTCGAAAAAAATGAGGGGGCTAGAAATGATCAACCGTGAAGGTCCATTTCCCACTGTCCATGTCAAAGTCCTCAAAATGTGTATCCCTCATACCTTTGAGGCGCTTGAGGTGCTTGGCGGCGGTCGGATGGGATGAATCCTTGATTGGTTCACGAGTGGCTTTATCAGTAGCCCAACAGCGCTCCAGAGTCAGTTTTGCCTTCACGTTCAACCCGGACCCTGGAGAGGGTTTATCGACATCTTCGCTATCAGGGTAGACACTGCATTCCTTCTCATCGAATCGGACGACATCCCCAAGAAGCGCCCCGAGCTTGGGCAATCCCGTTAAATCCACCGGTTCAAGAAAGTGAATTTCTCCGTAGCCGACACGACCAACGATCAAACCTTCAAACGACGAAAGTTCGTCGTAGCTTGCTTTCTTGAGAGTAGCAAGATCAGGCCTGATGTAATAGTCTCCTTCCTGGAGAGCGGTTTCACCTGTAGCTCCAGCCACCGAGGTCCGGGGCTCAGCAGTAAATTTACTTTGATTACGAGCTGGGGGTTTTGAAGTGGGAGTTGGTGATTCAGGGTGTGAGATAGATGCTGAAGACGCGGGAATGGCCTCTTTCTCTCGCGCGGCTACACTGAGAGCAGGACTGAATGTTATTTTCCCGCCACGTAGCGAGCCTGGACTTCCACTTTTCACGAATAGTTCTGAGGGCTCAACTTTCTTGTCGAGGATAACTTTTTTGACGCTTTGTCGAGATCCGCTACCTAGTGCGGGACTGGCGCTCCGAGCTAGTCCGTCGATTCCTATGGATCCATTCAAAGACAAAACGCCTGGCTTCCCAGCTGTAAAGCTCAAGCTATTTGGAGGTGTTAGCCCGTTCACCGAACCCATTGTCGAGGAACCAAAGCCTCGGAGTTTTGAACTTGCAGGGGTGTATCCCATCTGTCGGGGTAGAGGGGATCGGGTGGGAACATCGACAAAGAAACCCTGTTTTTTCTTTTGTTGTGATTGATCAAGATCGAGGGTGCGAGGGCCGGGGGGTAGCATGGAGAAAATAGGAAGGTTGGTGCCAATGGGTTCTGCGATCGAGGCAGTGAGGGATGGTTGGGGGGCGGTAGATGCACCAGGAGCTGCAGCTGACACTCCAAGGGAACCAAATAATCCTGTTTGTCCAGAAGTTGAGGTCCCGAGGGTTGGTGCTGCAGGTTTTGGTCCGAACAAGCTTGGTTGTGTACCAGTTTGGAGACCGAAAAGACCCGTTTGGGGTTGAGTATTTGTTGTAGAGCCGGAGAATAGTGAGGGCGTTGTGCCCGCAGGCTTCGAACCGAACAGATTGCCAAACGCGCTCGTTTGTTGGGGTTGTTGTGCTGTCGGTTGTTGTGACTGCTGCTGATTACCCGCATTCCCAAAGATACTACCAGTCCCTCCAAATATGTTGGTTCCGGTGGTGCTTGGTTGTGTGTTTCCGAAGACTGGAACCTTGTCATTACTTGTTTTATGAAAGGATTAATGTTAACGTACGCGAGGTTGGCTGGGCTGCATTTTGTTGGGGTTGTTGGGTGGTACCGGTGGTACCGAAGATGTTGCTGGCCCCAGTACCGCCGAAGATTGAAGATTGTTGGGCAGGTTGCTGTTGAGGTTGTTGCTGAGCCTGTTGGTTTTGGCCGAAGATACCAAAGCCCGTCGAAGCTGGCTGGGCGGGCGTTGTACTCCCGAAGATAGATTTAGGCTGAGCAGTGTTTCCTGTTTTTTGGGTAAGGAAATGAAGACGGGTAGTTGCTTGTACCTACCGAATGTGCCAAATGCACTTGGTGTTGTATTAGGTTGGGTGCTACCAAATATACTAGTTTGCTGTTGTTGCTGGGGTTGGGTGGTTTGGCCGAATGCACTGGTGCCCGTGTTACCGAATGCGCTCTGGGTATTTGGAGCTATTGGAAATAAGTTTTTATTCCTCTCGGAGTCGAGATTGACATACCACTTCCGAATGCTCCGGTGGTGCCGAAAGCTGGCTTATTAGCCGTGTTGCCAAAAGCCGAGGAGTTACCAAAGATGCCAGTACCTTGTTGCGGTTGCTGCTGCTGCTGCTGGTTCTGCTGGTTTTGCTGTCCAAATGCTCCAAAGCCACCAGACTGTTGCTGCGGTTGCTGTGGCTGCTGTGGTTGCTGCTGGCCAAATGGCGTACTACCAAAGATGCCTGTACTCGGTTGGGTGGAACTAGGTTGATTGGACTGTCCAAATGTACCAAATCCTGAGGTAGTACCCGTACTCGTGCCTGACGTTCCACCACCAAAAATATTGGTCTGCGCAGGCTGATTCGTCTGCGAACCAAAGATATTTGAGGTTGCGGGTTGCGTACTACCAAAAGCAGAGCCTCCACCAAACGTACTCGTCGAAGCGGTCTTCCGGTTTTGGGAATAATCTTGTAACCGCAGTTCCTATTGTATATGAGTGCTGGAGTCGATGACTTGAGATCGTTCACGACTTACCTCGAGGGAGAAATTGCGATATTCTGGTGTGCAAGTTATTGCCTGGTATTGCAACATCGAATTTGTGCTTGGGTCTTTTTCGTTGAACGGCGAATAAGGCCTTCCTCCGGTACCATTGTTGACTGTCGCTGCTATGGACGAGGTTAGTCAAAGTCGAGATATGAACAACAAATACCTACCAGTCCCCGTGGAACCAAACACAGACGCCGCGGGTTTATTTGCTCCGAATGCACTTGTGTTCGTACTTCCGAAAGCGGGGGTGGTGGTGGTGGCGGTTGAAGTGGATGGTTGACCAAAAATCCCTGTGCTTGTGGTTCCTGTGTTACCCGTTTGACCGAATGCATTAGGAGTGCTGCCAAACGCGCTCGTGCCACCTGAAAACGCGCCAAAGCCCGTAGCAGGCTTGGGTTGGCCAAATGCACCTGTTGCACCTGTATTTCCAAACGCGCCTTGCGTGTCAATCAGATCAGGTGGGAACGAGGAAAAGGGAAGACGCACCAAAACCTCCAGATGGTGTAGTTGATGCAGGTGCTGAGAGGTTCCCAAACATTGGATTTACTTGGGGTTGTTGCTGTTGCTGCTGTTGCTGTTGCTGCTGTGGTTGTTGACCAAATGCGGTGGATCCAAAAGCTACCAACTCATTAATGGCGTGATATTCGAAGTAAGGACTGAATGCTTACCACTTGTCCCTGTGTTGGATCCAAAGGCGTTTGGCTGCCCAAAAGCACTGGGTTGCTGCTGTGGCTGCTGTTGTTGTTGCTGGTTCTGTCCCCAAGTCGATCCAAACATTGTGGAAGAGACAAAAACCTAGTCTTAGCGAACGCAGGGAATATATAGTTGCCGCTTCTGTCGACTCAGATTTACCAGTCTCTCTGCACCGAACCGCGATGGTAGCTCCTCCCACGGTCACATGTTTCATAAACGAGCACGTGAGAAATTTTTGGAGATCAAATGTAGATGGAGTGTGTAAATTGGCATATCACTTTGCTGCAATGCCCGATGGCACTGAACGCACACACAGGCAGCCCACTTTCAACACTCTAGAACGTGAAAATGCGTTTAGAAACCCCCCAAAGCATGGCGCGACGTATAGTATCCTGAACGAATTTGTAACCCCCCACATTGAATCCTTCAATGCATTGTTTGACGACTCTGGTCTACCGCTTGGGGACGGGGATGGACGGGGGCTTATGTCTCTCGCAATTAAAGACATAGGGGAGCGTGTTGTATTTGATGGGAATGGACATGGGTCAGATCCCCGCGGCAACCGAATCCGGAGTGCGTCGTTTTCGAGCGAAGTTTATAAAACCCTGGTTAATGACTTGCAACACTAGTCTGGATTGAACAGGCGACAATCGGCAAGCCTCAGGTACCTGAACGAGCCCAGGTGACGGAGCGTCGAGTATTTCCCTCTGAAGTCAGTCTTGAGGCACATAGTCCCGGTTGGCATTTTCTTTGACCAGGACGTGATAGGCTCGAGAACGGTTGACATCGTACCGCGGCCGTCTTACACTGAAAATATGCTGGACGGATCCTCACGGCCAAACAAACGAGATAGTGAAGGACTGCGGTCTCCTTCCCATTATGGTTCGCGTATGTCACGAAACTTGGCTCCTAATACCCTCTTTTCATTCAACTACGTGTAGTCTGTTAGGTGTAACCTCAAGGGATTATCCTCAGCTGCCCTTGTAGCCAAACATGAAGAACCCGAAGAGTTTGGTGGCTATTTCATCATCAATGGCAACGAGCGTCTCATCCGATACCTCATCCTTCCACGACGAAACCATGTCATCTCCCTCCTCCGGCCGTCTTTCGCCAATCGTGGGCCTTCATATACTCAGTACGCTGTACAGATACGCTGCGTACGTCCGGATCAGACTAGCGCCACAAATACTCTTCACTATCTCTCCAACGGAAGTGCAATGCTTCGATTCAGTTGGCGGAAGCAGGAGTATGTCATACCAATCATGCTTGTCCTTAAAGCCTTAGTTGGTGCATCCGATCAGGAGATCTTTGAAGGCGTTATGATGCAAGATTACAGCAATACCTTTTTAACGGATCGAGTTGAACTTTTGCTCCGGAGTTTCAAGGTGTTCACCCTCAAAACTGGCGAGCAATGCTTGGATTACCTGGGCGACAAATTCAGAGTCGTGTTGAATCTTCCTGAGGATTGGACCAATACTGCTATCGGAGCCTGGCTTATCCAGAAGATGGTATTGGTTCACTTGGAATCCGCTAGAGACAAGTTTAGGATGCTCTTGTGAGTGTGTTGACCGAACAAGTGGATTTTGTGTTGACACCCTATAGATTCATGCTTCGTAAACTATATTCATTAGTGTCGGGCTCATGCTGTGCGGACAACCCCGATTCACCTCAACATCAAGAGGTTCTATTACCCGGCACTCTGTATGGCATGATCATCAAAGAACGTATGGAGGAAATTCTGAACAACATTCGCAACACAGTCGCTATTGATGTTCGGAACGGTGCCGCAGTTGACTTCAACGATAGTACGCTCCTGTCCGTGTACTCATAAAGATAGTGCTGATGGATTCTACAAAGAGCGATACGTCGCCAAAGTTGCATCACGGGTCAACTTCGACATTGGCGCAAAACTAGCTAATTTCCTAGCCACAGGAAACCTAGTATCACCAACCGGCCTTGACCTGCAGCAAGCTTCTGGTTTCACTATCGTAGCTGAAAAGCTCAACTGGCAACGGTACATCAGTCATTTTAGGTGTATACACCGTGGCGCATTCTTTGCCGAGCTCAAGACTACCACTGTCCGTAAGCTGCTTCCAGAGGCTTGGGGTGAGTACTTCTTTCATCATTCGTGTATCACCCCTTGATAAATTTCCAGGCTTTTTATGCCCGGTCCATACTCCTGATGGCTCTCCTTGCGGCCTCCTCAATCATCTATCCAGAACCTGCAGGATAGTTACTTCTCCCATCGCCGTCGCTCATATACCCGCCCTCCTCGCTGCTCATGGAATGACTCAAGTCTTTACTCCCTCCATTAACGGTCGAATAAACATCTGTGTTCAGCTCGACGGTTGCATCATTGGTTGGGCCCAGCCATCTGTTGCGACACAACTTTCAAAAGATCTCCGCATTTGGAAAACGGAAGGCAAGAACAACGTTCCATTGGATCTCGAAATTGGTTTCGTGCCCGAGTCCCAGGGCGGCCAATATCCTGGTTTGTTCATTTTCTCAAATCGTTCTCGTATGATGCGGCCTGTGAAGTATTTGGCGAATGGCAAGGATGACCAGGTCGGGTCATTCGAACAGGTCTATATGAACATTGCATGCCTCCCCGAGGAGATTGATGTCAATTCGAGTCATGTCGAGCACGACCCCACAAACTTCTTATCGATCCTCGCCAACCTGACACCCTTCTCCGACTTCAACCAGGTAGGTTCTTTACCCTGGGGAAGGAGCTTGAGATGACGTCCTTCTAGAGTCCTCGAAACATCTATCAGTGTCAGGTAGTGCACCTCCCCCTTCGACTTGTAGATAAATTTGACAGTATCCTAGATGGGAAAACAAACAATGGGAACCCCATCGACAGCCCTCAAACATCGGACAGACAACAAACTGTATCGCCTCCAAACCGGTCAGAGTCCAGTTGTTCGACCTGCTCTGCATAATACCTATGCCATGGACTCTTACCCGAATGGTACGAATGCAATTGTTGCTGTGATTTCATACACCGGTTACGACATGGAAGATGCCATGATTCTGAACAAGTCCGCACATGAACGAGGATTTGCATATGGGACAGTGTACAAGTCGCAGATCGTCGATCTCAAAGACATGCGGGGTGCTAATAAATCACTGACCGCACCATCATTGCACTTTGGTCTTGGTCCTGAGATTCGCCTGGATGGTGACCGAGCACATCCGTGCATCCAGTTCCTTGATGTAGATGGTTTGCCCTATATCGGTACTCGACTTAAGTCAGGGGACCCCATTGCTGCTTATATTGACGATGCCGCCGGTCGAACTAAATTTGTCAAGTATAAAGGGGACGAAATGGCATACGTAGATGAAGTTCGATTATTGGGTGGGTTCTGACACACGAAACCTGGGACATCAACCCCTGATGAAGTTGAACAGGTAGTGACTCCGGAGACACCGAACTACAAAAAATTCATGTCAGCCTGCGAATTACCCGTGCGCCTGTCATTGGTGACAAGTTCTCCTCGCGACACGGACAGAAGGGTGTTTGCTCGCAGAAGTGGCCCGCTATTGATATGCCATTTAGCGAGAGTGGCATGCAACCCGATGTTATCATCAACCCTCACGCGTTCCCCAGTCGCATGACAATCGGGATGTTGGTTGAAAGTATGGCAGGTAAAGCTGGTGCGATGCACGGTCTGGCCCAAGACGCCACACCTTTCAAGTAATGTCACCTCTTAAAATACCCACCTATATCAATCTGTTTACTTACCAATCTTATTCACTCTCACCATCAGGTTCTCAGAACGCGACACAGCCATTGACTACTTCGGAGAACAACTACTGGCCGCGGGGTACAACTACTATGGGAACGAGCCGATGTATTCAGGCATCACAGGCCAGGAATTCGCAGCTGATATCTATATCGGCGTGGTCTACTATCAACGACTCCGTCACATGGTGCTAGACAAGTTCCAAGTGCGTACAACAGGCCCAGTTGATCCAATCACGCGTCAACCTGTCAAGGTGAGAAGAAGCTTCCCACTTGTCCTGAAGTTCCCCGCAATCTGACGCTAAGCCCCCCCTACCTACTCTCACAGGGTCGTAAACGAGCTGGTGGTATCCGATTTGGTGAGATGGAACGTGATGCGCTTATCGCACACGGGACATCTTTCCTCCTTCAAGACAGATTGATGAATTGCTCGGATTACTCGACTGCTTGGGTTTGTCGCACGTGTGGTAGCCTCATTTCGCTCGGCTACGAGGACATTAGCCTCGGCGAAGTCTCACTAGGAGCTTCTGGTTCCATCAAGCCTACTGGTCCAAGCGGGGAATACTGTCGCGTGTGTCGCGCAGCTGCAGAAGAAGAAGAGGAACGTGAGCGTCAGGCACTTGTCACCGGACAATACTTGCAACGACCGCCGCAAGCGGTCACTCAGGTCGCTATCTCATCTCAAAATGTGTTGGGGAGGGCGTCGAATAAGGGTGGTGATTTGGATGTTGTGGCTGTTCCTTATGTGTTTAGGTACCTCTGTGCGGAGCTCGCATCGATGGGGATTGCAGTTTCGCTTCAAGTGCAGTGATTTGCTTTGTTAGCTTCGGTCAGCTCATCCGTCTGTTGCTTGACGTAAATAGTTGATCTAAAAATTTGTGCCCCAGTCGCGCTTTAATATGATACGTGGCATAGTATGCTTCACCTAACATTAGTGTGCGCTGTTAGGCAGCTCGTGGCACCCTCGGATGGAACTTCTCGAACCAGTTGGATTTCTGACAATGGTCTCTTCATAGTTGACTGAAAGTTGACTGAAAATCCTATCCATGTCCAAACACGAACCAAGGACAGAGTAGATTACGGAACACGGTTTCTAAGGGACGCCCGTGCAGTATCAACTCCAATAGCACCTGACCACCCAAATTTCAGTAGCCAAAGAGCCTAGCGCAAAGCATCTCACCCTATCACCACGGGTGCATTTCTTGGAAAGGTCTTAGCCCCTCTCAAGCTCCTCACTTTGCCGCAGAAAGAGAAAAAAAAACTTATGGCATGAGCACTGGCATGAGCACATCCACACAGAATACAAAACCACGCGCAACGTCATCACCTAGTCCACTCAAGACGGAAATCTCATTTTCCATGCTTTCATTACGTTAACATCACATTACCGTAACTCCATTGTGTAATGCAATGTTTAATGTTCAACCTCAAACTTTTGTCATACAAAAGAACATCAAAATTGCCCTGAAAGCGTGTTGACCCATGGGGACTTTCCCTGACCACTTGAATTGGATCGTCCACGATTTTGGGTTTGTCCGAAAGGTGTTATCGTTCACTCCCAGACTCTGCCGTTAGTGAACCAGAAAAAAACCGCCCGCACATGAAAAAAAATTCTTGCGTGCCAGAAAACTTTCGGGTTGCACGAACGTGTGATTCCGTATGACATGATCATGTTGAGGGGAAGTGTGGTCCTTTTGCACATTAGTGAATGAAACAAGAAGAGCCCTGGTATCATAATAGAACAAGGAAAAGGTGTCTTGGAAGGAGAGACAAGGTAAGGTAAGAAGGGAGTAAACGGCAAACACAGAATAATGCATAGAGAATAATAGTAGATACTAACGAGAGGAGTAAACAAGCTGTGCAAGAGACAAAGGGGGATCCTTAAAGGAGAGCAGGCCGAAGGCGAAAGGGAAAGACAAAAATAGTAACATAAGTATAGGTATGTCCCAAAATCCAACCAAGATTACGCTTTCATTTCGCCGACTAGGGTATTGTTATTGTTATCGTTAGATGAAGGGGTGGCCATTATGGGCGTTGAGGGCTTAATATCCGTGTGGCTGGCGTTCATAGATGCTGGAATATCGCTAACACTAGCACGTGAGACACCTTCTAGTGGTGTCTCTTCCCCCAAGAAAAATGCCACAAGCGATTGTTCTAGTGCCACCTCGTCAGGAGGATTATGTTGCTGGGAACTAGCCCCAGGAGTTGATGGAATAGAGCATGATTCGTCTGTCGCCCGCTGCTCGAGGAGGACCTTGTTGTTGGTGATCATCATATCCAAGATTAGTCGGCATTCGTCCGCAGAGGTAGCAGTCGACATCAGACGATGCAGTTGAGTCACTGCGCTCGGAGAAAGACCAATATTCAGATCAGAATGGGACGGGGTCGGTGAGAATGTCGTGACTATACTTGTCTGGACCTTCTGATTCTGGGGTAGAGGGGTTGAATTATGGACTTCATTATTAGCGTGACTTGGTTGAGGCTCGCTTAGCGCCGGACCAGAAGTGATCGTGTCCACTGGATGTTTAATTTGGCCGTTGGCGTGTCCATTAGTGCTACTGATCAGACTTCCATGGGGGCTCGTACGCGAACTACCGTTGACGGTGGATTGACGAGAAGATCTATCTCGACTTTCTCTCCGTGGTGGTATGAGGACTGGTGAGGGTGGACGATTTGAACTTCTTGTGCTGCTGGGTGCGGGTGAATTTGGAAGTTCCAGGGCGGTTGTTTTGACGGGAGAAGGTGGTGGTGAGATTTCCTCGTCCGAAGGGGGTGGGGAAGGTGGGCGTGGCGGGCGTGGGGGTATTGGTCGATTGGCAAGGGAGGCTAACCCATTGTGTGATCTTTGATTCGGCATTCTGGGTGGGCGTGGCGGGGTTGGGAGAACGACAACCGGAATGGGAGGCTGCCTTGTACCAGGAGTCCTTGCTGATGTTGATGAAGCAGAACCGTTCTTGGATTTCTCCCCATTGCCGATACTTATTTTGGAAATCATTCTTCTCAGCCGATCTCTTTTTGGTTTAGCATCAAGAGATGCAGAACTTGGGTTATGTCGAAGAGAGCCAGCATTCAGAAAGTCGCCTAGATCACCGCCCGGCCTGAACGGTTCGTCAGGAGGGCCTTGGGCGAGGAAATCCATAAGTTCGCGCGTCGATGCTGACACCTTCCCTGTCTTCGGAGACATAGTTGAAGGCGTACTTGGGAGGGGTGAAGTGTCTTCGTCGTCTAAACCTCCCATCACATCGTCTAGATCCAACGATTCACGGTTGACCTGTCGCTTGCGGGTGCGAGGGGGGAAGCCATTGGGCTCTACTAATTTGTTGGGCCGTGTCATGCTGCGGGGAGTCTGGGAAAAGGAGGATGGAATGGGGGGAGGGGGCTTTCGGACAACGCCAGTTGTGGAGATGGCGCGGGTGCGAGTGGGGGAGACGGCGGCGGTCAGCGGAATGCTAGGGGGTGTAGCCGCACTTCCTTGTCGGAGACGTGAGAAATTGTTGTTGGTTGGTGGTTGCGGGAATGCGAGTTCCTCTTCGTCCTCGATGATAGAGTCGACGTGGCGAAGAGAAGGACGCTTTGAGGATATCGAGTCAGTGTCGGATTTGAAGGAGGGTGGTGCTGGGCGTCTAGAAGGCCGCATATCTTTTTCTTGTTTGTACACCTATTTGCGTTAATTATTTTCTGCTTGCTGACTCAGCAGAAATAAAGAAGCCTTACCTCCATCGTCCTGAGGCGGTCAGGGGTCAGTGAGACCTTCATCGTCGCCGACGATCGCATCAGGTCATCAAATTCTTGTTGCAGAGCACTTTCCTACGCTCCCCGTTAGCCAGCACAACATATTTTGATAGGATTGACGAGTAGACCCACCTCTGTTATTATTGATCGCTGGCTGTCGTCTAGCGTCTTTTCGCTAATAAATGACTCCGATTTTTTGTGTTGCGAGTATCCACCCTGACTCTCCCCGTCCAGCGAGTTCTTGAAAAGCTTCATGGATCGTGTCTTCTCGAGTGACGGGCGGGAGGTCGTCGTCGTGATGCCAGGCATGTTGGGTGAAGTTGAGGAGGAAACCTCGGAAGACAACCGTGAGCGCGGGACGGATATAGACTCTTTCCCTGACAACAAATCCTGATGGGGAGAACCAGTCCGTGAACTTAAGGTGGTGCTCAGTTCGCTTCGTGAGAACGATTTGCTTCGGCGTGATTTTACTGGGCTTTTTGATAGCGCTTCAATCTGTTCATAAACTGATCATATATGAAACCAGAAGCTGTCAGTGCAAAGAAGCTAACAAAAATGCCGATATGAAACAAAACACGAACCTCTCATGGATCTAAACAGGCCATAGATTGACTCATCTTCGCAGAGTCCAGTGAATAAATCATTGACAGTTGCATTCACCCGGCTACTGTCCCGAGCCGCAACCCGCCCCACATTGGTAAGGATATGCCTAGAAACGCATTTTAGCAACCGGACAATCCGCATCAAAGGATAAAATATATTTTATCAAAAAAAATTACGCACTCGCACATGGCCCTGGAAAAGATGGAGTAGCCAAGTGAGTTTCAACATCACACACAAAAACAAACAGGAAAAAACATACTCGAGAATGGCCGTTAGATACAGCGCCGCAGGAGCTAGGAGAACTGCGCTTGGAGGAACAGCAACGGTTTGAATGAATCTTTCATGGATACGATC
>QFDT01003650.1:0-20513 GCA_003315915.1 Macrolepiota dolichaula | reverse complement strand
TTGACAACTCGGTCACCAGATTATCAGTATAAACCCCAGAGTGGTATCTGACAATCAGGAAACTCTACCCCCAGATTACAGAAGTAAAGCCCAGAGTGGTATTCTCAATCCAAATCCCAAGAAGTAAATCCCGAGTGGTATTCTTTCAAGTCTACGTTTAGCAAAGGAATGTCATGCCCAGTTGCTGTCTGCCCACTGCCAAAATGTCTTGTTATCAAGAACACTTCAGCCAGGAAGCGCTTGAAGAACCCCATATCTATTCTTATTGCCCTCCTAATTCACCATTTCCGAAGACGCTGTTACGGCTGAAACAATTTCAATCGTGAATCCATTGCAGGAACTAGGAATATCACTAGTTAGGACATTAGTAAACATCAAGGAACCCTCGCTAGGAGTGATATAGTACCTAGCTATGAACCTCACTAGAGAAACCGGTCATTAGTACCCTTTACTGGAAAAGTGTACAGTATCAAGGAGTAATACTATTAGCTTTGGATGAACATACCCTTAGCTACAGGTCTATCTAGCGAGTGGAGCCTTGCTAGCATGTTCAAGTGTCTCACTACGACTATCTATAATGCCCTGGATCAGTAGATCAACGGATCACTAAGGCGAATGGGCCCTGAGGTCTAGCAACGCAACCCTATTCACCCAAAACGGTTAGCAACATCAGTCCATTTAGAATAAAACAACTCTTCAAGACCAGTTCGCAATATAGCACCCTAGCTATGGCTCAAACTCAGCAATTAGTCAGCGTGCAGCCACACTAGTTAACCCTCCAGAATCAAACCGAGACACACGTCAGAAGAACCAGCTAGCTATCACAAATCCTGATGCTTACCTAAGCTCAGTATACAAGCAAGGGGACAGCAGTCTTAGATAAGCAAGTAGAAGCAGTGAAGAGATCAAGAGATCAGATAAGAGGTAAGGATAAGACAGGCTGAGCTGTAGACAAGTTGTTAAGTCTGGGTCCTACAGACGCCAGACAGCTAGTTTATATACACAGAGGACTAGGACCTGAGACACTACCAGATGACCCCAGAGACTCTAGTCCTTACTAATTACATGGAGAAACTAATATCTCCTAGCCAATGGCATAAAACCCTTACTGATTGTTAACAATGACACCATATGACAACATAGATAAAGATCTTATCTTACTGATCGTTCCAGAACCCTCTAGAACGATGAGGAGTGATAAACTACAGATGGCACAGATAATCAACACATGATACAGATAATAATGATCGGCGCGTAGCTCCTGAACGGATGCACGCCCCGCGACGTCCCGGGTATCGTCAGAATGCGACGGACGAGGGCTTTCCAACGGTACTAAGTACAAGGTAAACGGCCCAGTATTCGGCGAGATATAACGTAAACAATGTATTCTGCCAAATCTGTGACACTAGCAAGGAGATATCTCGTGAGCCTGATAGCTCGTGAGGCACTGCAAAGTTGCTCCAAGTGCCAATAGCAAGGAGCCAGCTAGTTATCAATCGCTCACTAGCTGTTGGCCACATGTTGGAAGAAAGATAATAAGTAGGTACGCATGACGGCCTGACGTCATAAGCTACCGACCCTAGCTACTGCTGGATGTAGCTAGGTACCATAGCTCGCAAGAGCACCATCCATACAGACACACATCAGGGATAACTAGATAAGCTTCCAATTGGTCTAGCAAACCCTTAGCCCAGGTTATAGGGTAGCTAGCGGAGGTCCAACAAGCCGATAATCCGATATTTTACTATTTCTTTGTTTGTAATCTAGTTAGTCTCGCAATGTATAAATACCCCTCACTAGCGAGTGTGTTGGCCAAGCAATCTTGCCAGCTTGTCTAGTGATAGATCATATATAAGTGATTTATTAAGTGACCTGTCTAGTGTGAATTAAGATTTAGCTTTGGTCAATAGAGACCTCAGATTAAGGAAGTGAGATTAGATTAACAAGAATTCCTATAGATTGGATATAGCGAGTTAATCAACAAATGATCACTAGTGCTCTTATTGCAGCTTGTATCAAGAGGGTACAAGTTGGTACGTTCACTAGATTGGGAGGGTATAACCACAGTGCAGCTAGCTACTGGCCTGTTAACTATCCTCGCAAATCCTTTATCTTGGTATCTGTAGTGACGTAGCTGTCATTTAGGATTCAAAGTTATATTTCAATTAAACAACCTTGTCCGTCGTCATCTAGCGACCACCCCGTTAGTGAGCTCACACTTGCTAGCTACCGAAACCACTAGTAAGACATCTTGCTAGCTACTACCACCCTCCACCTCTATCTACCTATTTGATTATCTCCCCTTCAAATCTCATTCGTGAGCACTAGCAGTTAGTAGTGGTGAACTTAGTGACCCATTGCAACTTGTAGTGATTTTTGTATTGATTTCACTTCTACTACCTAACTAGCACATTAATGCCCTTGCCCGACTTCAAGAATCTGCCAGGCAACGAGCAGTTTCCCAACAACAACCACCACCCCCTCCCTCCAGATCCACACTCCCTTTCCGCAGAACCAACCACCACAATCCTCAGACCACCCATCCCTATTCCACAGAACCCAAAGCCCGTACTAGGTTACCCCAGTCACAGGAACTGTCATTACCTCACATCCCCACATCAGTTCAGAGATTTGCATCTCAGACATCAGCCACAGATCTCCTCGCAATCTCCGCAGACCCCCGATCATCTCAGTCTACAAGATCACATTGACACTCTACCAGAGGAATGTCTCAACAGTCTAGTCATCCACCTCCAGCACAGAAATACTGAGACCAACCACCCCACTTTTCTGACTCAAGCAAACCAGATCAGTTCACATACAACCCCTCAACCTCGCAGTCCTTCTTTGACCAGCCAGAACAAACCTTTCTGGGATCATTCCACACCTTGCCCAGACAGTCCACAACACAGCTGCAACAGTACTCAGCTAGCACCCCAACTCTGCCACTGGTGTTACCTACTTGCTCAGCTACTCAAACACCCATTTCATCACCCACTCAGTCTCAGCACACCCCCGCACCAACACCAATCATGGGATCTACAGCAACCGACCCAAAACTTCCACCCCCACCTATCTTTAATGGACATCCAGATGCCTACCGCACCTGGAAAGAACACATTCTCCTCTACGTCGCCAACACCAAGTCCCTCAGCACTGATGCGCAGAAGATCACTGCCGCACTCCTCTACATGGGAGGACAGGCCAACGAATGGAGAAGAGCTTATATTGAGTCCCATAAAGACACCAATGGAAATTTTGACACACAGCAGACATGGTCCAATTTCATCAAGGAACTCAACCGCTCATTTATATCCACCCAGAGGCATCTTATTGCCATTGATCAGCTCAGAACAATTTGCCAGAATGGTCGACCCATGAACGAATACATCAATCAATTTAAGAACCTCGCCACCAATGCAAACATCACGGCCAACAATACAAAAATCATCTTCTTCCAACTTGGATTAGACCTGTATTTCACACAAAGAGTTATCTCCCAAAACCCAGGCTCTGATATCATGGCTTGGTACAATGCCGCGTAAAATGCAGAAGCAATGGCTCTCTTGGAACAAGGCTACTACTCTAACAGAGCTAAAGCAAATCCCTGACCTGTCTACCAGAAGAAGAAACATCGCCCTTTTTCACACAAAGGCCACCATTTCCCAACTTACACGCCGCGTGCAAGCTCTCACCCTACCAAAGATCCCTATGCAATGGATGTCGACATGCTCCAGCAGACCCTCAACAACATTAGGTTCGACTCACCAAACACCAGACTGGACCCCTCGCAACTGGACTCCTATGCATATGACGAAACTGACAAATAAACCTCAGACAATGAGGAAGATCCAAACTCTCCACTTTACACCACCAATGAAGTTAAATCAGCGCTCCAGGAGCATCTCAATGCCCTACTCCCTCCACACCTCCAGCAAGCCTACAAGAAACGGCTCTGCTTTAACTGCTTCAGGCCAGGACACACAGCCAAGATGTGCAAGGAACCCAAGACACCCAGAAAACCCTCTTTTCCTCGCCAGGCCAGTGCCTGAAATGAGAAAGGAAAGAACCAACGATTCGCCGGTCAAGCCCAGTGAATCAACCACATTGTCAACAAACTCACAGAAGACGAAGTCAAAGGTCTATTTGACCTTGCAGATGAATCTCCAAATGAAGAGATTATAAAGGATTTTGCCTAAAGAGGCTAGCATCTGTGTCTAGACCTCAGAATCTGCCTGAATTGGACAATGTACTATATATGGACAAGGATAAGGACACTTTTCACTCTCGCCCTTGCTTCTCTTCCCAAGAATCAGTTAACCAGATGTTTCTTAACCAACAGAACAATATCATTTTCTTACAAACCACTGTCCACCTACCCAATTCAAAAACCGCAGAACATCTCGCTCTACTCAATTCCGGAGCCGCAGGAATCTATATCAATCACTCTCTCATAACCCAATGGAATCTCCCCACTACACCCCTGGATCACCCAATCACAATCATTAATGCCAATGGATCAACTAACGATCAAGGAAAGGCCACACATGCCACAACCCTTAACATAACTGTTGATGGAAAGTACATGCTCCTCAAACCAAAAATAATCAGTTTAGGAGGACCCTGGATTATTTTAGGAATGCCCTGGTTAGCCCACTTCAATCTGGATGTCAATTGGCAGAAACACACAATGAAATGGAGAAACCCCATCCAAGACAACAGCAGAATCTGCTTCCTTGTCTACTCCATGACGGAACAACCCACCTCTGTTGAGCAAGTCTCCAGAGTACTTGAACTTGAACCCACCTCATTCGAGGAAATCAATTTCAAGGCTAACGCGTCACAGGCTATCGCTCAAGAATATGGAGAGAAGAAAGAAAACAACCCTCGCAAGGTTGTTCCTCCAAAATTCCACCAGTTCCTCGGCATATTTGATGAACAACGAGCAACACAATTTCCACCCAGCCAACCCTGGGACCACAAGATAGAACTTATGCCCAATGCCAAAATCCGCTCATTCAAACCTTACAAACTGTCCACCCAAGAAGATATAGAACTTGACAAGTTTATCAAAGAGAACCTTGCTAAAGGCTATATCCAACCATCAAAATCCCCGATGGCCGCCCCCTTCTTCTTCATTGGAAAGAAGGATGGAAAACTATGCCCGTGCCAAGACTATCGCCATCTCAACAAATACACCATCAAGAACGCATATCCCATTCCCATTATCAACTCCCTATTGGACAAGATCAAAGGCTCTAATTGGTTCACAAAATTAGATGTCCGCACCAGATACAATAACATCTGAATCAAGAAAGGAGACGAATGGAAGGCCATCTTCAAGACCCCTAAAGGACTATTTGAACCCACAGTCATGTTCTTTGGAATGTGCAACTCCCCCGCCACCTTTCAGGCAATGATGGATCATATATTCTGAGATCTCATCAATCAAGGAAAAGTCATTGTCTACATGGACAACATCCTCATCCATGCAGCCACTAAAGAACAACTTGATGAGATCACTAAAGAAGTCCTGAAGATCCTCAAAGAAAATGATCTCTATTTGAAGGCCGAGAAATGCGAATTTGAGAAGCAACGCCTCGAATACCTTGGTGCTATTATTACCCCAACCTCAATTGAGATGGACCACGCCAAACTTGATGGAATCAAAAACTGGCCCGTTCTGACCACAACTTGTGATGTTCGGAAGTTTATCGGTTTTTGCAACTTCTACCACCACTTCATCAAGAACTATGCCAAGCATGCAGCCCCCCTGAACGCCTTAATGTCTAAAAACGTCAAGTTTCACTGGGAAGCCAAACACCAGCACGCCTTTGAAGACCTCAAGTGTCACTTTATGGAAAAACCTATCCTTGCTATCCCCACCCCGGACCAACCTTTTGAAATCAAAACCGATGCATCCCTGTTTGCCTCAGGAGCAGTCCTCTCCCAAAGAGACAAAGATGGTGTCAAACACCCAATTGCATTTTACTTGAAACCATTCTCTAAAACCGAACGCAATTATCATTGCTCCAAACAAGAATGGCTAGCAATTATCCGTGCTCTCAAGGAATGGAGACACCACCTTGAAGGAGCCAGGCACAAATTCATTGTATGGTCCAATCACGAGAACCTCTCAAGATTTAGAGAACCCCAAACCCTGAACTGTTGTCAAGCAAGATGGACCACCTACATGGAACATTTCAAGCCAAATCTCAAGATCAAACACATCCCTGGAAAGAAGAATGGACCCGCTGATGCATTATCCCGACAACCGGATCATCACCCCGACAAAAAAGACAATCAAAATGTAACTGTCTTTGATGAATCCCTAATAGTCAATTCAGTGGAGCAGATCTCCATTCTCGATCAGCAAGATCTTGATGATGTCAAAAACAATAGGGAAATGATTGATCCAAAATTAGACAACACCCCAGACAATCCTATTCCCCACAGCACCAGAAGGATACTCATTCCCAACATTACTCCCCTGAAATGTTGCCTCCTGCAATGGATACATGACACTCCAACCGCCGGCCACCCTGGAATTGCTGAAACACTCTGCAAACTCCAGCAGTTTGTCTATTGGCCAGGAATCAAAGATTACGTACGGCACTACATCACTGGATGCCTGAAATGTCAACAGTTCAAGATTAACCATCATCCCACTAAACCACCCCTGCAACCCATCCCTGGACCTAAATCTACACAACCCTTTGCCCAGATCTCGATGGACCTCATTACCAACCTTCCTCTGTCCAACAACTTCGATTCTATTTTGTCCATAGTAGACCATGGACTTACGAAGGGGATAATTCTATCACCTTGCTCGAAGACTGCCACAGCTGAAGACATAGCCTCAATTCTGATGGACAAGCTGTTCTCAAAATATGGAATTCCTGATAAGGTCATCTCGGACAGAGACCCTTGTTTTGCTGCCAAGTCTATGCAAGAACTATACAAGCTCCTTGACATTGAGCCAGCATTCTCCACTGCATACCACCCTCAAACAAATGGCACAACGGAACAATTCAACCAGGAGATTGAAGCCTATCTCGCCATCTATTGTTCATCCAACCCTCACAAATGGAGCCAGAACCTCCCATTGGTCAAATTCACCCACAACAACCAAGTACACTCCAGAAGAAAAGAAACCCTGTTCAAACTTCTCTATGGACACACTTCCAAGACATTCCCATCAACCATCGACACTACCAACGCCCCAGCAGTCAAAAATAGGATGAAACAATTAACCAAAACTAGGACAAAAGCTCTGGAAGCCCATAACCATGCACAAGCAATCATGATGACTCACACAGCCCATAGATCCCTACCCCAGATCAACGAAGGGATAAGGTTTGGTTAGAGAACCGGAACTTACCAATCAACTACCCGTCCAAGAAAATGGCCCAAAAACAAGAAAGACCCTTCATTGTTATCAAGAAAATTTCTCCTGTGGTCTATCAACTCTGACTTCCAAAGACATGGAAGATCCATGATAAATTCCACACATCCCTCCTCACCCCAGCAACCGAGAACACCATTTATGGACCACACCATACTACTCCTCCACCGGTCCTGGTTCACCAAGAAGAGGAATATGAAGTCGAATCAATTATCTGACATCAGAAATGCCACAACAACCTTGAATTCCTAATCAAGTGGAAAGGCTACCCGACTTCCAAGAACACATGGGAGCCTGCCTCTAATTTAGGGAACACAAAGAAGACCCTCGACGCATATAAACGTCGCCATCGCCTCTAGATACATGCATGTCTTCCGTCCCCACATCTCCCTCACCCTCTACCTCACCCTCTACTTCTGTCACTGTTACCAACAATGCCCAAAGTCTGCAGAACCTGTCAAACCAGACAACCCCGAGCCCCAACACCTCATCCTCAGGCAACAGTCCTAGCCCTGCCACCACAGCATTCTCCCAGATTAATGCCCTCTGATCCAGCGAGCCCTTATCTCCCCCTCCTAGTTTGGAAGCTGAACACAACCGTATCCTTCTCCAACTTCTTGAAAGGATCCAACAATATTCACCTGAACAGAACCCCACTCTATGAGGGAATAGCGAAATACTTACCATACTCCTTGCTAGCAGCATTACTAGCCACTGACTTCTCCTCCGCCTGGACTACAACATTGGCAGATTTATCAACAACTTTATTCCTGATAACCTCCCTGAAGAAATACTTAGAGAAATATCTGAACTCCACCAAGTCTGGAATTCACAGAGAGCTCAAGATCCTATGGACACTCACTCATCACACCGAGGTTGCCCTCTACAGAATCATTTGTTTCCCCGAAACCCACCTTGAGGACGTTCCAGACCTCCGCAGCATGGTCAGCCAAATCCGCCCATACATTCTGTTCCTAGATTCATTCAGAATGATGGTGGCATACTTCCCCATTGCCAAAGCCAACACCCTCCACCAGCTCCTAGCCCTGGGCAACTCCCGACCCCTCCCAACCACTGCTCTTGGCCTCATCGAAGCAACCAGATGGACCATCGACAAGTGGATGATCACTCTCGAAGCCTACAAGGACAACAACATCATAACCAGAATCACCAATCAAACCCCACTCCCTCTCGTAATCAACAGACAAGACTTCCCCAACCACCTCACCACATTGTCCCAAACAGTGCTGGCTTCTCCCTGCCATGTTCTCCCTGTTACAATCCAAGACATTGAGTCCGCGTTACACCCGAATATTACTGCCCTCCAGCCCACACAGATCTCCAACGAGAACCCTCCCCCTTCACGGACCTCCAGCAAATGGTCAGCACCCTCCTTGAATGTGTCCAACGACTCCAACAAGGAGAACAGGCCTCCATCTCCATCAGCCTGCCCTCTACACGCTCCCACCCCCAGTGCACCAATTCCCCAGCAGCTCCTCTCTCCGAAGTTGGAGACAACAAGCTCTTCTCCGATGTTGGAAGCAGACAATCAGACTAGAAATAATAGCAAGTTGGAACTTGCAGTTTATGAAGGGGATAATGTTATGGTCTCAATGACAAATCCCTTACATTGGCTCTACAAGTGGCGCCTCGAACTACTCGACATTCCGGACTACAAAGAAATACCGGGCTGATCCACCTGTTAGGATTTCGCCAGAGCTCTTGTCCAGCAGTGCACATTAATCCCATACTGGATGTTACGAGGCTAGCTAGATCTCCCAACGGATCCAACGCTTCTGGTCCTCTTCACTAGGACCTTGCTGTGATCGGATAGGACAGCAGATAAGGAATGACAAGAACAACAAGTCTACCAGACTTGAAGTCACAGCCGAGATGATGTCAAGTACCTTAGACAACGTCGGGAGAGGGAGGGAGAACACCAGGTAGTTCTTGCCTTGTTAGGGCTCGAAGAACTCAACACTAGGAGCGAGAGGAGAACGCTGTCTAGTAGCAACAACACTAAGATTTGAATTGGGAAACTACCTACTTACAAGCTTGCTATTTATTGTGTATTGTACAAGCTATTGAGAGGTGGTAGTTCGCCAGAAGGCGAGGGGAAAATGGAAGTCTGTATCTAAACATAGGGTGGGGAACAACGGAGGTCCGTAGTTAAACATAGTACAAAAACGGAAGAAGAGAAGAGAAAGGAAAAGCGGGAGTCCGTGCTCCAAAGAGTCCAAGGTCTCTAAGTTTAGCTACTCTCCTACATTGGTGTTGTTTGTCCGTTTACTCCAAGTTAAGTTCTTCTTCTTCATGAAACTCCCAGTCTTCCCATTGTGCGTTGACTACCATCATGTCTGTGAGGATGTCGAAGGAATCAAAAATAACGTTCATAACATTGTCCTCTTCACACGACTTGATGTCCTCATCAAGATTAATTGTCGAGGCAACTGGGGCTGCCTGTGATGTTGTACCAGGCAATGTCATCGTAAGGATCGTCGTACTCGAGCCCATATGCATCTTGTGGGTCCTCAACTGTTCTTGGTTGGGAGTGGGGGTAATGGCATCGTCGTTGAGGTCGTACAGGTGGGTGGAAGCGAGGTCGGCGAGTTTCGTTACAAGTTTCTTCTTGGGTTGCACTCCTGGTGCGAGAAGATGGGTGAGTTTCGTTAGAGCTTCGGTTAGGTTCCGCGGACAAGGTGGATTGGGAAGTGGCTCCATTTCGGAGAGTTTCAGAGCGTCTGGTAGTAGGAATGGTGTGGTTTCTGGATGGAGAAGCCACTCATTGGAGAGGGGAGTCGTGGCCGGTAATGAGAATTCTAAGGCGTCGTCGGTGTGCAGGAGGGACTCCATAGAGGAATGTGGAGAGGGGTTCTTGTCCGAGGGGTCCATCGGATTGTGCGAGGCAGTCTCTGAGGTTGATGGCGTAGGGAAGGGGTGGACGAGAGCGGTTGTCGTTGAGTAGGCAGTATTTTTTGAAATGTTGTGGAGCAATCCAACCACAGAAGTGACAGTAGTAGCCTTTGCATTGGTCTGCGCAATGACCCACTGTGTCGCACTCCAAGCATCGTGCGGATGAATCTGTGGTAGTCCGTATCTGCGGTTTGCAAAAACGGATGGCTCGTTGAGGACCTGATTGTCGTAATCCACTACGTACATCTCCATTAAATCGAACTCATCTCCTAGCAGATCTATCCATCCTAGAAGATTGAATGGGAACATCAGAGGTTTGTCGAGGGCGTTGTGTTTCCTGCTGGTCATTAGTGTTTCCAAGTCTGAGTCCAGTCTGAGAGCGCTCGTCAAAAGCTGGATCCTCTCTGAAATGTTGAAGGGTGTTGATTGCGGCTTTGAGAATTTTGATTTGCATTGCAGTTGGATTAAATCGGCGAAATTCCTTGAGAGTGGACTCGAGGGTACCCATACATTCACGTATTTGCTGTTCCAAAGATAACGTAGCAGACCAATTCGTCCGGAATGTGTCGAGGAGGGCAATAGCTTCAGGGTTGCGGATAAAAGTGGTCCGTAGGTTGGCGAAGGGTTGTTCGAATAGTAGTCGGGTTCGAATGAAGGGAGGTGCGTTTCGGTAGGGGTCTTCCCTAGAGGAATGATCCTCCTGATCGGCTTGTTGTTCATTTCATTCGGCAATAGGTTCCAGGAGCTGTTGGAGGGCTCCTGCGTTGGGTGGTTGCCCCATACTGTATTGGGAGGGAGTGTTGGTAGAGGAAGAGGAGTTTGAGGACTCATTGGGAATAGAGTGTGAGGGAGTAGCGGTGGCAGGAGAGGCGGCATTTGAAGGCATTTGTTGGGGTTTTAGTGAAGCTTATGACGTCTTTTATAGGTATTGAGGATGTTCTTTGCGTTTCCTAGATCGGAAGCGTTCTGCCAGGTTCTTTCTGATTCAGGATATCCTTTCCAGTGGACGAGGAACTCCGTCTTTCCGCATCTGGTCTTCCTGTGGTTAACAATAGCTTCTACTTCCCATTCTTCTTCTCCGTTCACGAGGTCAGGTGGTGGTTCGGTGAAATGTTTGCCGTAGATTTCGTTTTCTTCTACTGGCCATAGGTATCCAATGTGGAATTTTGGGTGAATCTTCCAGGTTTTTGGGAGTGCTAATTTGTAGTTGACTGGACTTGTTTGATGTAGTACTTCGAAGGGGCCAAGTCGTTTTGTGGATAGTTTCTTTGGCAATCCTTTTACTCAAAGATTTCTTGCATCTAACCAGACCTTTTGTCCTGGGGTTATTTTTGGAAGTGGGTTCTTGATTCTTTCGGTCATGATTTGTCTGGCGGATTCGTGGGCGTTCCGTGCGGCTTCCCGTATATTGGTGATCCATTCCAATCTATTTTCGGTTGTTGGGTTATTTGTGGGTTCGAGTTCCGTTGGAAAGGCTTTGAGCGGATGTCCGTACATTAATTCGAAAGGGGTGTGTTGTCTTCCGGAATGGAGTTTGGAGTTATGGGCGTGTTCGATGAGAGGAAGTTTACTAGGCCAATCGAGGATGTTGTTTGCGCAGTAGGCTGCAATATACATTTTGATTTCTTGATTGAAGCGTTCAGTGGTGCCGTCGGTTTGAGGGTGAAAAGCGGTGGACATGGCGTGATTAATGTTGAGTTTCTTCCACAAAGCTTGTAGCGATTTAGCAGCGAAGCGTGGGTCTCTGTCTGAGATGACTTTGTCGGGTAGGCCAAATCTTGCGAAGAGTTTGTCTATTAATAGTTTGGCAATGTCGTCGGCAGTGGAAGTCTTTTTTGTTGGGCATAGTATTATCCCTTTCGTAAGACCGTGGTCCACCACAGATAAAATAGCATCGAAGCCATTTACTTCCGGGAGGTCTGTGATGAGATCCATAGCGATTTGAGCGAATGGTCGAATAGATCGTGGTCCGGGTATCGGTTGAAGTGGTGGTTTGAATGGTCTTCTGTTGATCTTGTATTGTTGGCAGGTTGGGCATCCTTTGACGTAGTTGCGAACGTAAGATCGCATTCCTGGCCATGTTACATATTCTTCGAGTTTGCGCAGTGTTTCACTGACTCTGGGGTGTCCTGCAGAAGAGGCATCATGTACCCTCTGCAATAAGCACTTCTTAAGCGCGGAGTCCACTGGTAATTGAAAACGTCCCTGATCGTCCAGTTTGGCGTCTTCCGGTAATTCCGTAGTAGTGATGATGTTTGTTTCTTGCTCCTGTTCCTTCGGGAGTTTGGGCCTTGTTGGGAAGGTCTTCAGGTCGAATAGATGAGCCGGAATGGTGGCTTGTGGAACTTCTTTGGCTTTATTTTCAAAGTGATCTGGTCGTCTTGATAGTGCGTCTGCAGCTCCGTTCTTTACTCCTGCTATATGACGCAAGATGACTTTGTGAGCACTGATGAGTGCAGACCATCTTGTGACTCGTCTCGAGAGTTTGGCTGGTTCAGCCCAATGAACAATATTGTCGTGGTCAGTCCAGATGACCGTTTCGAATGGTGATCCATCAATATAATGTCTCCATTCTTGTAGCGTACGGATGATAGCAAGAAATTCCTGCTCCGAGTTATGGTAGCGCTGCTCGGTTGGTGAAAGGCTTTTGGAGTGGTAGAAGCATGGATGTAAGTCTCCGTTTGCATCTCGTTGTAGGAGTACTCCTCCGGTTGCGTATTGTGATGCGTCTACTTGGATTTCAAAAGGTTTTGAAGGATCGGGGGTGAGAAGGATGGGCTTCTGGAGGAATCGTTGCTTGAGAAGGTTAAAGGCTTTGTCGGCTTCAGTGGTCCATTGAAAGGTGGTTGATTTCTTTAGGAGCGCGTTGAGAGGTGTGGCGAGTGTGGCGTAGTGTCGAATGAATTTTCTATAGAAGTTGCAAAATCCTACGAATTTTCGTATGTCTCGTACTGTTCGTGGTAT
The DNA here is from genome assembly GCA_003315915.1 of Macrolepiota dolichaula. Classification (NCBI taxonomy): domain Eukaryota; kingdom Fungi; phylum Basidiomycota; class Agaricomycetes; order Agaricales; family Agaricaceae; genus Macrolepiota; species Macrolepiota dolichaula. Next base: position 7,231 of record QFDT01003650.1, on the reverse strand, counting down.
TGGCCAGTCGGATATTCCTTTGAGTTTGACAGGGTCCATTTGTACTCGATCGTGAGATATGATGAATCCAAGGTAAGGTAGTTCTTCCTTTTCGAATTCGCATTTCTCGGGTTTAAGATAGAGGTCGTGTTTGTGGAGAATTCGAAAAACTTCTCTGGTGATTTGTTGAAGTTCTTCTTTGGTTTTGGCATGGATGAGGATGTCGTCCATATATACCATGATTTTGTTGGTGAGGATAAGGTCAGCGAATATCGAGTTCATCATTGATTGGAACGTCGCTGGACTGTTGCACATTCCAAAGAACATGACGGTTGGTTCGTATAATCCTCGGTGTGTTCTGAAGGCTCCTTTCCATTCATCTCCTTCGGCTATGCGGATATTGTTATAACCGAGTCGGACATCGAGGGCGGTGAAGTATTTCGATCCTTTGAGTTTGTCTAGGATTGTTTGGATTGAGGGAATTGGATAGGCGTTTTTGATGGTGTGTTTGTTGAGGTATCGATAATCTTGGCAAGGTCGAAGTCGTCCATCTTTCTTTGATACAAAGAAAAATGGTGAAGCCATTTGAGACTTCGATTCTCAAATGTATCCTTTGCGTAGGTTCTCTTCTAGAAATTTATCTAGCTCCTTTTCTTCGGCTAGTGATAGCTTGTATGATCAGAAAGCTTTCAGTTCGAAGCCTGGTTTCATTTCGATCTTGTGATCCCACGGTCGTCGTGGTGGCATGCGTTCACTTTTCTTTTCATCGAAGAGATCGAGATAATTGTGGAATGAGGGTGGAACGATTTTCTTTGGGTCGGATTCTTTCTTCGTACTGTGTTCTTGAGCGAGAGTTTGTGAAGTTGAAGTTTTGGCGTTGATTTCGAGAAAGTCTTCTTTGTTGAAGTATACTTCGTTCAAGTAGATTTCGTCGAGATTGGCAGAATCGATGAGGGATGAAAGTTTTGCATTGCTGGTTATCTTTCTCCAGGATAGAGATCGTCTTGCCCAATTGATGTCTGGGTTGCATTTGGTGAGCCAGGGTATTCCTAAGATGATTCGAGGTCGTCCTAGGTTGGTGATTTTAAGATCGGTTTGAATTTTGCGTCCGTAGATGGTGAGTTCGATGGTGGAATAGTGGGTGATGGTGCCGTTTTTGTTTAGAGATCCATTGGCGTTCTTGACCGTCTGGGATTGAGGTAGTAACTTCTTTGTCAGTTTCCATTTGTCAACTAGAGTGGTGTCAATGAAATCTCCTCCTGCTCCGGAATCGATGAGGGCTAAGTCTTCCATGGTTTTCTCAGGTGTGTGCACGGTAATAGGACAATATAAAGTGTTTGATTGATGAGGGGATAGGAATAGTTCAGAAATAGGAATAGCGTCCTTGTTTCGCTGAGAAGAAAAGGAAGAGCGTCCTTGTTCGCTATTTAAAGAGTCTGTGTGTGCACCTGAGTCCTTGTTTGACGATCTAGACGTGGAGGCTAGTCGTCTGAGGCAAAATCCTGAATCTCTCTTGCAATTGGTTCAGTTCGATTAGAGAATTCAGTATATACTTCGGCTACTTCTTCATCGGTTGGTAAATTTTCTATGATCTCCTGGATTCGTGTGAAGCTGCGTTGTCGTTGGTTCTGTCGTTGTAGGTCGCGAGGTACTTTAGGGGGTACGGGTGGCTTATTGCAATTGTATGTCTTCGCCTGCTGGTGTCGAGGTAAGTTTGTATAGCGAGTTCGTTTCTTGTTTGGACAGTTCTTGGCAAAGTGACCGGTTTGGTTGCATTCGAAGCATTTTCAGAGTCTTTTCTGAAGATCCCCCTCTTCGTGTTGACACAGGCTCCGAGGCTCAGTGGTCGACTTTGGATGATCTTCGCTTCATCCCACGGTATATGTCTTTTAATTTCCGGGTTCTACCTGAGATAGTGTCACCGCGTGAGCTCGTACGCCGAGAGTTCATAGGGATTGCCTGGTCCCAGCGTGGCCTGTATCGAACCCAACCTCATCAACGGACCACTATGGCGTATCCAGATCTGAGTGTCCCAACTGTTGAGGAAGTGGTACGCCCTTTCCTTTCCATATGAATAACGTCAGATGTTAAAATAGAGATATATAGGTCAATCACCTTGTGTTTATGGCTACTCTGACAGTTGTGCGAGCAAGGCCTCTGTGCGCTGTGATTCCCCGCCACCTCAAACAAACATATGAATATCTGAACGTTCATGCGAAGGATGCAAAGTAATATCTACTTCAATGCAAGGAAAAGGAAATTCCGTTGTTCCTCAACGTCGATGTTGTTTCAGATAATCCAGAGGAGTGGAAGTGGAAGAGGGCCGATCATATCCTACTCGACGACTACGATACTGGATTCCTCGAATGTCCGAGGGACTTTATCAAGCCCTTCCGCTCCCTCCTCGAGGCCGCAGGAGCAGTTTCCATTGATTATGGCCCAGAGAACACATCGCCCAAACCGCCCACAAGCGAGGAGTTCCTGACGAACCTGCGCACACGATTCAACAAGATGAGGAGCGACGGGATATGTACCGACGTCAGCTTCATCTGCGATTCCCCCGATGACAAGCCTCTCCGTGCGCACCGTGCGTACTTGGCAGCTTACACCACCCACTTTGAGGGAATGTTTTCTGGATCATTTAGTGAGGCTGGTAAAGCGTCAAAGGATGAACCGATCCTCGTTCGGATCCGAAAGTACTCTCGTAGATGTGTAGAGCATGTGCTTGGTAAGTTAATATTTGCTTGCTGGTGGTGGAATCTCAAGACCTCACCCCCCCGGGTCAGATTACATATATACGGCCGAGGAACCCAAGTTGCAGAGGAACGAGTCGGACATCGATTTAGCTTTGGAGATGCTTTCGCTCACGCATTCTTGGCTGATGACGGACGTGCAGGAAGTCACGCAGAAAGTCATCATCAAGCTGAAGATGGTCGATCCATTCAATTTGGACCAAGGTGCGAGTTGATCTTGTGTTTAGAATCATGGAATCGGGTGTACTCATGGGGGACATTTCTATTTTTCTTAGTTCGGAGTGCAGCTGTGGAGACCCGCTCAGAGGAATTGGAGGTTTACTGTAGCACGTACGAGGCAAAAAACCAGCCTCTGGTAAGGCAGGCGAGGGCGGGAAGTGTAGCAATGGCACATAATTAATAGTTTTTAACGACCCAACGTTCCACATGCCACGATCCAGATTTATAATACCTTTTTTCCGGATTCGAGTTGACGTTATGATCCGCGTTGTTGTGTCAGTTGGTCACATTCTGCCGAAAGTGACGCGTTCAGGTTGTAGAGTGACGTCATGCGGCATTCCCTCGAGACAGTATACGCCGAGCACTCGGCTGTCTTGTGAATGGTGGTGATGTGTATTGCCATGATAAAAAAACCACGAGCCCAAAAACAAAAGGCCACTGCAAACCGAATGTGCGGAACGGATGCGTAAAAAGCTAATGGGGCTAGGAAAGCAAAGAGGCAATTAACGAGTAAATGTTGATATTACGAATAATGGAAAAGAAATTTCACGGAAAGCAAAAAAATACAGTAACTTGTAATGGCCAAATTGAAAAAGTTGAAGAAAGGGGGTCGTGGATGTGCGATGTCACAGGCAAAAGCGTCCATGGGCAGAATTGCCCGTCAAACCTCTTCTCTTTCTAATAAAGTCCGAATCATATGACTTCTTGGTAGATTTGTTTAAGCCATAGCTCTTGCAATTTGGCTCAACTGCTCTGCCATCTCAGGATACGTCTTCAAGAACTCGAGCTGAGCTTTCGAAGCCTGATCAAGAAAAGAAAGGGAAACCAGCAACGTTAGCAACGACAAGGTTAAATGACGACAAGAACGTACGTATTGATATGTCAATGCATTCGCTAGTTCAGGTTCGCTCCTTGCCAAATCTGCTTGCCGCTCGAACATCTCTACAGCCTTCTCGATTCGACTCTGTTGTAGGTTGAGTTGAGCAAGCGTCGCAACAGCGGCTTCGCACTCCGAATCAATTCTGAGTGCCTCATTGCAGCATCTTTCCGCTGCACCAATGTCTTGTTTCCATTGGTACATTGCAAGGCCCTTGTTGACGAGTGAGAGAACATTGGGCGGTTGTGGTGATCTGGACTGTTCGAGTTCGATGGCCTTGTCGAATTTCTCAATCGCGTCTTCGAAGCGACCTTGGTCGAGGAGTAATTCACCACTGTTATTGGGTTAGGAAGGTGATGACGGGAAGGGGGAAGAGCGTACTAATAGTTCTGAGGTTCGCTACGGTTGGGGAAGGTTTTGATTGTTCGACGGAAGGTGGCCATACTATTCGCAATCTTCCCGGACTTGTATTGTGCTACCGCAAGTTGGATGTGGCTGAACACAAATGTATCGTCCAATTCTGATGATTTCGTATAATTCTGGGCTGCATCGTCGAATTCGTTCATGATAAAGAGTACTGTACGCGGCACCAACGTCAGGTTTTGATGAGTCTGAATGGTGAAAGAACATACCCTGTCCACGATGGTAGTAGATATCGGGGTCGTTGGGGTTGTGTTTGATTGCCTCCTCGAAGCATTCGAACGCCTTCTGAGGATCTCCCTGCTCCATATACACACTAGCAATCTTGACAAGAGATTGCGTAAATGAAGGAACCAGCTTAATGCTCTCCTCCAGGTCTGCCTTCGCGCCTTCAACATCGCCCATCAAGAACTTGAATGTTCCTCGGAGGTTGAGTGCCTCCGCTTTTCCATCGTGCGTTGAAATACCCTGGTCGATCGCCTCGTTGATGAATGAGACAACATGTGGGTAATCAGACGCCTTGAGCGCTTGTAGGCCAAGTAATAGTGTCTGGTCGCCCTGTGTTGGGTCCTCGGAGAGCGCGGGCAAGGGTCGCTCACGAAACGCGGCAAAGTACGCAGAAACAAATGTATGTGAAGGAAGACGAGGCTCTCGACCTTTGATAATCTCAAGGGCCTTCGATGCAGAAAGCTTTTTGAGAACGCGTTCAACGGCCGCTGCGGTGGTCTGATTTTGGAATTTATCAAGAATGGTCGCGGCAGTGAAGTCTATCGAGGTTAATTAGCGCTGGACGTGCTCTCAAGTATCACACGGCATACCACGAAGAGCAGCCTCGTACTGGTCGAGACCTTCTAGGGCTACGGCGCGGCGGTTGAGGGCTTTCACATAGGTTCGGTCTAGTTTTAGTGCTTCGTCGCAATCCGCGATGACCTTCTCGTGTTGGGGTGGAGACATGTTGACGTAGCAGGCTGCGCGGTTGCTGTAGAACGTGGACTCGGGTTTGGGTGATATTTGGATGGCCTTGGTGTAGTATTCCGCAGCCTGTGAGAAGTTCGAAGACTTGTAGGCGTTATTGCCCTTTTGCTTAAACGACGCTGCAATTTCTGCCCGTTCCTGTTCATACAGGTCATTCAACGCCAAACACTATGTATGGGCTTCAAACATACCTCCTCAGACTTGGCCACAATCTGCTCCGCGGTCAATTTCTCAACATCAACTGGGATATGTGAGTTACTCCAATGAAATGTGCAATCCCGAAATTCCATACGCACCCTCGGCTTCTTGCACCGTTGTCTTCCGTTCCTCTAGAATTGGCCCCTGGCTGTCCTTTCCAGTTGCCTTCTTCTTCTTACCTTTCTTCTTGTCCTTCTTCTCGCCCTTCTCCACGTCTCCCTTCAATGTCCGTTGTCGGGAAGTTGAGGCATAGTAAGCAACACCTCCGACGGCAACAACGGCGGCGGCAGTTCCAATGAGGATTGCGCGTTTATTTTCCGCGACAAAGTCCTGTGCGCGCTCGAGGAAGGATGGGGCAGGCGAGTTGGCCATGGTGGATGTTTGATGTCACAAATTTCAATTTTTTGTTTCGTTTCTCCTGTAATCCCGTGGGAATGTTGGCGTAATGAACCACCCCTTTTTGGTTATGTTTTTTCCATGTTTTTATTTCTTCCTGCTGGCTGTGGTGGCTGCCCTCCGGTTTATATCCTGGCGCAGCGTCGGTTCGATTGTCGACTGGACATGATTATGTGCGACGAAGCGTCAGCCCATTTTTTGGGCCTTTTAACTATTCTCTGGCCCAGTACGAGATACTTCGAGAATCATCGTTCCCCCACCTCCCTATCCGGCCGGCCAGTATGAGCATTTGGGACAATATATCGACATGCGCGGTGTACCTGGTCTACGTCTGCACTCTTCTTTGGATGCTCATGAAGGAATACCTTGGCTACCCTGTTGATTGGTCGCAGAAGCCCCCATTCGCGCCCGCTCAACAGCAATCCAAAGACGCTGGAACTCAAGAGAAGTTGGTTGAAAAACCCAAGATAAGACGACTCTTTCTCGACAAAGACGAAGATCTGGACGCGGACACCAGCCTTCCCGACTCAACTGGCACTGGATCTAGCTCACCTATGGACACTTCGATGAAGAACGTTGACGAGAAGATGCGTAAATCCAGGGTAATCCCTATCGCTGGTGATGATGAGGTCTATAAAAAAGACGTCAGTCAACACGATTTCTCTGAGGATCATGTTCTGCCACTATATCATACCCAGCCTCAGCCGCCTGCGATAGCCACCCTTGAACCCGTACAAGCTACACCGACTCATCCAAAGTCCCAATCACGGTCTCGTTCGTCCAACCACATTAGTCCCCCTGTCGTTAACACCAACGTCTCTAAAACACTGAACACTATACTACAAGACAAACAAGGACTCCAGGACACATCGTCTCATCGACTCACATTCGTCAGAAGTCTAAAATACCTTGAGAACAATGGTATTTGCTGGTCCTCCTCAAGTCACGATCGCGGGCTAATACTCTCTCACAGGCTTCCGCTTCCCATCATTACGCTCAAAGTCACCTAGGCCGGAGCACTCATCCAAGAAAGGCCTCAGCATACCGACAATCGACCCCTCCCTCGCCAATAGTCTCACGAAATATTCATCTCCTACATCCGATCCCATTGCGTCGACAACTGTTCTTTTTCCTCCTGCCATCAGTACCATCAATACCACCGACTCACCCACCACACCAGTCACACCAACGACACCTATCTCCCCCTCCCCTCCACTCTCCCCTTTCCCATCGTCCGCCTCTTGCAGCTCAGCATACACCACCATCACCGAAGCTTCATACGACGACCCACCAACGCCAGCAGACGAAGACATCCCGATTCATCTGATTAGTGTCCCAAGTTGGCACTGTGATCCTGAGCGCGCAAAGTTCGTTTTTGGGTCCCTCAGCCGTGACCACAGTAACGCGGGCAATC
>QFDT01003633.1:0-16479 GCA_003315915.1 Macrolepiota dolichaula | reverse complement strand
CCACTGAGAGCCCGTTCTCCACCTTATCCTCGTGTTGTTTCTCCAACTACCAGAGGGCTAATTTCGAGTTCTGCCACACAACTACATACTTCCAGCCCTTCCCCGCCTCCTCGACGACCCTCTATTGATGCCCCCCGCCGACCCTCTATTGACTCTCCACGTAGACCATCAATCGATTCACCCCGCAGGGTCTCCGGGGAAACTCCGCGTCGGTCTTCACGAGACTCGCCAGTGGATCGTCGTGCAGAATCTCCGACGCCCGTCCGACCCCGCCCTACGTCCCCTAATCAAAGAGCTTACGCTCAGAACCGCCACTACAACATCTCAGCGGCATCTCTAATATCACCGTATAATGTAGAGCACCGTGAACAGCTCCGCAAAGCAGCCTCTATGCTCTGCAAAGAGATGGTCAAGCCACCTCCACACATGAGTAAATCTGAACAGGCGTCGCGGAATTGGGACGAAGTTGAGAGACGATTGCTTCCCCTGTCGAGGTTGGAGCGAATTTGGGGTATGAGTAGTATTAGCTCTGCGAGCAACCTAAATATGTCAATCTCTGGGATGAGCTCTGGTGGCCCAAGTACAGCGGGAGAAGAGAGGGAGAGGCGTGTGTTCTGCGAAGCACTTCGAGACGGCTTCGTCCTCTGCCAGTGAGTAATATATGCTGTTCCCCCACCTTTGCCTGTCCCTGCCCATGACCCTCCCTCATCAACAAACATTGACAATGACTGACGCATATTACAGGCTCGTGAACAAACTGCGTGCCGGAAATATGGTTCGCCCCGACCCTCGAGAAGACGGATTCATCAAAACATCCAACGTGACCAAATTCCTTGCCGCGTGCGCTTCGTATGGTTTACAACACGAGGATCTATTCCATCGTGACGATTTGATCGAAGGAACGGGCGAGTCGCTTGCTCGGGTAGCCCACACTATCATCACCCTCATACAATTTGTCGATACTCCCGTTCCGTCGCGAATCAAGTGGATCAAACCCTCTTCTCCCATACCAAATGCATCAACAGCATCATCATCAGCAGGGCCTTATATGAAAGCCTCCCTGGGCAGAGCGTCTGCGTCAACACCTAATCTTATGCCCCTATCCACCTCCCCTACCCCCACTTCCCCGAGGAAACGATATAGTCCACCGATGGGTTTGCCGACTGTTCGTTCGGATAGTTCCGAAGAGGGTCATAGTGCGACACCAAAAACTCCTCCGACCCGCCAACAGATTGATGTTGGCAGTCGCGTTAACGTTAATGTCATTGATCCATCAGATTCGGAGATGACGACAGGTGAGGAAGAAATGGACATGGACCACGAAGAGGGGGACTTGATAGTGGTTAAACCTATAACTACCCCACCACCCTTACTCAAACCACCGCCCAAGTCACCATTGCGTCCGCAATCTGTTAGGCGGGAGCAGGAGCGCAAGCGGAACGATGGAGGGATATCTGCATGGGTTAGGAGTACAGCGTCGCCTCCGACATCAGGTGTGTCTGGATCCCCCCCTGCGCCAAGACTTGGATTCGGGCCAGGGCTATCCCGTGTGAATTCTATGGCGGCGGAATCGACCCGAGCGTCAGTTGGCAATGCATCGTTTTTGGACTCACCGGTATTGAACGACTATAACTACGCTCGTCAGTCCGTCGCATCGTCTTCAGCAGCGACAGATACAACTGTTGTCACGCAAGTGTCGAGTATTCTGGATAATCACCATGACCATGGATCGCATGCGGGGAGTGGTAGTGGCGGGAACAAGTTCGGGACGGTTAGGACCATGACGACAGATTTAACGTCGGAGGTGCCGTCGATGACAAGAACGGAGGGTGCAGCAATTGCGGATGAGATAATAAAGAAGGAGTCGTTGGCACCACCTGTACCGCCACCGAAGGGGTTAAGGGAGAGGAGACCGAGTGGAGCACATATACATGGACATGCGATTGATTTGACAAGGGTTGCAGAGGAGCCTGATGAGAGCGGGTCGTCTGGGGGTCATAGGAAAGAGAGGGAGCGAGGCAAGGACCCGAAAGGTAAAGATAGGGTAGAAGAGACCCCGACGAAAGGGGCAAGGGGCGCAGGAGATCGTGTTCATGCAGCAGTGCACCTTCATAAAGCAAAATGGCCCGATGACTTTCTCGATGCATTTCAGCTTTCAATGCAAAGTTCAACATCGTCATCGGATCAGGAAGAACCACCAAAGCCTCGACCTGCGTCACCGTCATATGTTCATGCTCCAATGTCCCGGTCGGTGTCCCCGCCGAGGAAGGTGGCAATTGTGGGTATGACAGCGGGGAGACGTGCCGATGGGTCAAACGAACCAGCTAGCCTAGCTCCAAGAAGACCTACACACTTGCCCAGGCATAGCGTGGAGACTACCCCTACTTTTGCATCTGGGTCGACATCAACTTTAGCATCGGCGTCTACTGGGACTACGGCGGGCTTGTTGCCGAAAGAGTCAAGGTTGAGGAGGGATGCTAGTCCGGATGCTGTTCTTGGATCGGGAAATAGGATCCTGCTCCGGAGAACTAGTGCAAATAAGAATCCATTGCCATCTTTGCCGCAGCCGCGCACCGGGAGTAGTCTTTCGGTATCGAGGAATGCAGCAAGTGCATTGGATTCTGAAGGTGATGGAGATTTCAATGGTGGAGTGGGGAAGGAGAGGAATGGGACAGTGCCTGTACCATTTCCTCGTAGGGTTTCTGACGACCGCGCCTATACACCCTCACCTTCTCCTCGGGCAGAAGCTTTTGGAAATCGTTCTGGGAATACTTCGACTTCTGCTGCTTCGGGTTCTGCGAGTTCTTCAGCGAATACTGGTGCGACGACGAATGAGAGACCGCGTCCGCCTAGGGGTAGATTCCAAAGCGAAATCAATGGCAGCTCGAGGGTGAAAGAAAGGCCAATTTCGTACGATGAGCTTGGCGCGAAGCCGTCCAGGATGAGGTTTGAGAGTATGGTGAATTTGGGAAGGGTAGATTCCGCGACGACGAGCGCGAGTGACCTGTTGGCGAGGGATTCGATGGATGGGAGTGCGGTGAGGAAAATGCTCGTTGTTAGAGAGGAAGGGAAGCCTCCGACCCACTTTGTAAGTCATTTCCATACCATTCTAAACCCTCCATACTCCATAGCTCCCTCCGTCTATAATAAGACCTGTTAATTGATCCCGTATCCTGGTCCGTTTATCTTTGTATTGGGCTGGTGACTGACTTGTTTTGGTACCCCTTCTCTAGCAACTGGGTAACTGTATTGGAAAGGGCCAGTTTGGGAGCGTCTATCGAGCTCTGAACCTCAATACGGGCCAGATGGTCGCTGTAAAGAGGATCCGGTTGGAGGGGCTGAAGGAGGATGAAATTTCGACGCTGATGGACGAGGTTGATCTTGTCAAGAGATTATCGCACCCTGGCATTGTCAAGTATGAGGGTATGGCGCGTGACGAGGATACGCTCAACATTGTCCTGGAGTGAGTACCTCTATCGCCCTCTAATGCCTCTCGATTTTGATCCAAGCCTCCACCTCACCCATTTTTAGGTATGCCGAGAACGGATCTCTCGCACACACCCTTAAGGCGTTTGGGAAGTTGAACGAGAAGCTGGTGGCTAGCTACGTTGTCAAGATCCTCGAGGGGTTGCATTATCTCCACCAGAGCGATGTCGTGCACTGTGATCTAAAGGCTGCCAATATCCTCACTACGAAGAATGGGAATGTCAAGTTGTCCGACTTTGGTGTCTCTCTCAACCTTCGCACTGTGAGGACTCAGAACCAGAACGACGTCGCTGGAACACCGAATTGGATGGCACCTGAGATTATTGAGCTCAGGGGTCCTCAAACACAGTCTGATATATGGTCGCTGGGATGTACCGTTATTGAATTGCTGACTGGAAGACCGCCGTATGCAGAGATTGGCAACAGTATGACGGGTAAGTCACGCCCATTCCTTGCCTGCTGCGGTGCTAAATTTAAACGACGATTAGTGATGTTCCGCATTGTGGAGGATGATATGCCACCCATTCCTGAGGGATGCTCTGTGTTGCTGCAAGATTTTCTGCAACAGTGTTTCCACAAGGACTATTCCAAAAGACCGAGCGCGGAGCTTCTCTGTGAACACCCATGGCTAAAGAAGAATTGGGTGGGTCTCAAGGTACGCTACCCGGCGCGTTAAATACGCTTCTGATGTGTTAACCTAATGGGTTCTAAACGTAGGATTTACGACCGCAGGATAGCATTCCATTCCTTCGCCGTGTCAGTGCTGACTTGCAAAAGTCGGACATGGTCCGATACTTTGCGAAAATGGACCCCGACTCCCCGAATATTCCGGACTTTCCAGGAGATGGTCCCGGGAGCCCGCCGCCGGTTTCACCTTCGTCTCCTGTTGGTAAACGGACTTCAAATGCCTCTATCCGCCCGCCTCAGTTGGATGCGGAATTCAAAAACTCCCCGAGCGAGCATAGCTTTGTCAAGACAACATTCAGCAAACGTGAGTGAACCTCATTGACTACGGGTCATATAAACTAACGGAAATTTCCAGCTGTGATTTGCCGCGTCTGCCTTGAGAATGTGAAGAAATCTGCAGTGTTGTGCGCCAAATGTAGTTTGATCTCTCATTCCAAATGCGCACCGACTGCACCGCCGACCTGCGACCTCCGATCACAACTCCTTCTATACGCTCATTACGCAGAACAAGGCAATCCCTCGAACCCATACCCAAATCTACCATTGGAGCAACCTGATATCCCCCGCGGCCCAAGCGCGATGTCAGACATATCTTATGTGGCCCATAATACCCCTCGCTCCAGTGTTGATACCCCATCGCCACAACCCACTAACTCTCCTCCGACTGCCTTCAAGATCAAATCGGTGTTCAGACGCTCACGGTCCAACTTGGTTCACCACGAGAATGCGCCTTCTAGCGCACCGGCTTCTGAGCCTGACCTTTCCAATTCTAGAACAGCGTCGAAAGATGCTGTTGGTGACAAGGCCAAGGATATTCATCTTGACGACATAACACCGATGTCACGCAAGCGTCAGACCTCAGTCTTGCGTAAAAGGTCAAAGGAGCGCCCGCGGTCATATACGAGCAATAGCACCGGTCTCAGTAGTCTGCGAAGTGCTGCTACAGTTGCTGAGAGCATGAATAGCAATGGACAGGCTGGGACTGGACGCTTATCCCAGCTGTCGAACCTGGGCAACTCTGGAACGTCGTCTTCGCAGGAACGTGACAGGATCAAGAAGAAGTCTGTCTCGGTCAAGGTTCCTGCTGTGTCCCCAGTTCCCGTGTCTGATGCAGAGACGAATGATTTTGCGGAGCTTAGCACTACTTCATCTGTCCTTCCTGGGACTTTGCCTTCGGATACTGCTACTCGACGGGCAAGATCGAAGCGCAGTTCAAAGCAGTCGGGTAATTGCGTTGTGCAATAAGCCCCTTTTCTCTTCTTTCTTGTAGCTGACTTTTTGGTGATTTATTACGTTTCTTCTCATGGGTTTTCAAACGTACTCTTCTACATCTTACGCACGGCCATTCTTCTGATTCTCTTCTGTCACAACTTCCAATGATGCAAACCTGGATACTATTATTTGTATTCCCTATTCCTATTAGTTGATCCCCGGTGTATAATCTCACTTCTACCTTCGCTCTTTTTTTTCGTGCATGAACTTTTCATCTTCCATTATCAAGTTCACCAACCCGTCATCCATACCCTCGATCTTTAATGTCCTTTTCTGTAATAGCATTAGTTGGTATTAATGTACCATCACAACTCTGTATTGCTTCAAAATACATTTGTTCAATTATCAAATCATCAATAGAAGGATTCATCTATATCCAGAGCAAATACTGTACAGAGGGTCTATAACACAAGTTTGTATTACACGAGCCTTCTAATTCTAGTTCTTCTCCTTGAATATGAATTCCTTCTTTCGTTTCTCTAGCGCATTATATGCATCCATAATTTCCTTGTGGTCGCTGCCACCATCCTCCATTCCGAAAATCTTCTGTATCGCACCTCCAATACCGTCCGCATCTTCTATATTCTTCAATTCAACTGCTTGCTCATCCTCATCGTTCCTGTACATCAAGGCAGCTGCAATACCTGTTGCCAGATGCTTCGTTGGTAAATTGTGCTTTTTCGCAAGGTGGTAAGGGCCCAAGAGCCTCTCGTCACGGCCCAACTTGCGGAGTGGCTGGCGCCCGACGCGAGTGACGTCATCAACTACATTAGGATTCTCGTAGCGACCAATGGTCTTATGGATATAAGATTCCATATTGTCCTCGTTGAAAACCTCGGGATATTCCTTCGCTAAGGCATGTGCACTCTCCTCCATTGCACCCCTGACGGTGTTGAGAATATTCTTGTCCGCGATAGCTTCACTGATCACTTTTCTGCTGAAGATGGTTCCAAGGTACGCAGTGATAGCGTGACCACAATTGAAGATGTAGAGTTTACGATCTTGGTATGCGAGGAGGGTTTCAGTGAGTTTCATTCCGGGTATTGGGGGATCGAGAGTTGGCGTAAAACGAGAGTGATTGACAGATTTTAGACCGTTGATGTCAACAATCCATTCTACATACAGAAGCTCAGGAAATGTGAAGTAGCAAAATGAAATAAACTTACCGAAAAACTTGTCAACGCCGACGCTGAGCATCTTCTCCTGCTCATGTACAGGACTAGGTACGATCCTGTCAACGGAACAATTTGCAAAGCCGACATGGCGATCAGCCCACGCGCGCGTATCCTCGTCGAGATCCTTGTAGACCTCACTCTTCAAGAGGTCCGATGCTCCTTTCCCATTCTCGCATGCGATAACGTTCAAAGAGCCAGATTGCTCTTCTTTGCGAAGGGCGATGCCCCTGGCAATGATAGGAGCTATTTGTTTCAGGGCCCCAAACCCAATGCTGGTGGTGATGATTTTCATCTCCTTATCCGCAATGTCTTCTGCAAGGGTCATGATGCCCACTTTGTCGTTGGACAGGACGCCAGATATATTGTGGACATGGAATGGCCGAGGGCGGCGTGGTTCGAAATAGCTGATATTGTAGGTTGTGTCTGTGTTCAAGCGAGATATGACCTGTGGGTTGATATCGGCGAAGATAACATGATAGCCAGCCTTGGCTAGCAACACGCCAATGAAGCCGAGGCCTATGCTCCCCGCGCCAAAGTGCACCGCGGTGGGATGCTCAAAGCGGGGTGAGGGTGACGGCTGAAAGGGTGAGGGAATGCTGCGGTCTTTGGCCATATCCAGAGTGAGTTGAGATTGGGGGATATTTATGACGGGGTCACAGGGATAATATAGGTTGAGACATCCGAACCTGTGGAGCAAAGTCGATCGAGTGTTAAGTCCCTCGTCTCTCCATGCCCACATCATTGTTTACGCGACGAATCACTGGTCAGTGCTCTCTCCACGGCCACTATGACGTCCAACCCCTATCCATATTCTCCTTTCACCCCAATCAACGTCCCAGGAATATGTCTGGCGTATAATGACGTGGGATTGGCGAGAGCCACTACAGGTTGTGCGGCTGATTATCGTCATAACATATATTTGCCTTTAACGCTCGGCAGAATCAGCAGGAGGTTCTCTGTCAAATACCGTTGCCAGCGGGCATCCATAGGTTCATATCCCCGCAAGAACTATCAAGCATTCATAAGTGGTATATCACCAAACTACAAATCAACGAGAAGAGCGGGCATCGCCTGAAATAACACCCTAATTCAAGCTTGCGATCATTGCATCTGAACACGTTGGGACGGCACGCATAAAAGTTGTCAGTTTATACTCTGACGGTTTGCGTTCAAAGTTAAGTACCGGTACAAGATGGGTAAAACGGTTTCTTGGTCGGCCAGGTCAGGCCGAGCCGCGAAGGGACGTTTGGCACGTCCGTGACGCCGGTACCTATCTCTGTCAATCATTACTCAAACCCAGCCAAACGCCCGTCGCTCGTTTAAAAGGAAGAGAGGGTTACATCGCACTGTGAAAGGATCTTTCAGGATTCTCTCAAGCACTGAGCCCACAAACAGCATATGTTCTTTCACGTCAGAATTATGCTCGTCAAGGTCTCTCTACTGGTAGCTTTCGGAAGCGTTTTCGCGAGCGTTGTGTCCGCCTCACCAGTGGTCGAGACAAATGCTCAACGCATGGCGCGTGGGCTCCCACCAAATCCTCCCTCACAGTTCGCTAAACGTGGCAGCCCTGTCTGGGGTAGGTGTTATTCAGCGACCATTCTTTCCCTGTTGAACATCGTCCGTCAGTCGCTAAGCGTACGGAACCTTCATCGGGACTATCCGCCTGGTATGTGCCAATGTTCGAAATGGACTAGAAATCTATGCTCATCTGTTGCCCAGTCACCCTGGTAAGATTGAAGTTAGGTATGACTTCGATGGCCATGTGGCTGGATACGTCAGAAACTGGGAGAACGGTGGGATGTAAGTTTCTCGTACTGACACCGCAGCTCCAATTACTTATTACCGTCGGGGACAGAAGCGGCCTCGACTTCAGCGGTAAACCTCTGGAAGTCAAGGTCTGCAAGATTAAGTCATACCCTGACCGCTACGATATCATTGCCACAGTAAGCTGCTCCTCTCCATCATCTCCCTCGACAAAATTCAGATAAATTAGAATGCTGTTTTTAAACCCCCGTACTACGTCGGTGCAAGCTCTGGTCCGGTCGCTGGATACCTGGCGACGGGCAATCGCAGGTTTGTCCCTACTTCTATCCTCATGAGCCCCCGGCCATATATTGTTGCACCACTTCCTTACACCATTATTCACTCTCCTACAGCTCAGTCGGATTCAGTAACACACCGCAAAGTAAGAAGCTTCGTTTCTACTTCTATCTCTAGAAGCAACACCACTCACTCCTCATCATCCATCACCCGTCATTAATATTTCATCTCGCATTATTAGCTCCTCCTAATGCCCCTCCCACACTGGTCAATGGTAACTACTACGAATCCGCCATTTGGTCGTACAACCCTTCGACAAAGGAACTGACCCGTGCGTCGTCTCACTACCATCAGTCTTCCCTATCCTCGGTGCAACTGACACCTGGGTTCTCTTCTGTCCTCCCAATAGCCCAATGGATCAACCCCGATGGAAGTAAGCCAAGCACCGTGATTGCGTACGATATTCGCGCAGTAAGCTTACCTCCTATTAATGTGATTCACAAATACGCTTTCTTACGAGGTTCATAGAATGGTCTCTTCTTCGTTGGCGACATTTCTCAGTGGAATGAATCCGGGTTCTTCGCATCTGCCGTTGTACGTCCTCCTTTCTGTCTTATCATGTAGTGGATGTGATGATGACATTACTTACCCCTGACAACCAACAGCATTTCTATCTTGCTTAGGCTTTCGTTTCGGACTCTGTCGTATCTTCCATTGCCCCACTCCTCTTCGACAGACTTTGACTTGACTAGAATTACCCTTCTTTACCCGAATATCGGACATTTCTAACCGTCAGAATTTACTTTCGGTCTTTTCGACGAGCCGGAAGGACAATGAAATATATAGAGAGTTAATAATACATTGGTCATGACTTGTGAACCTATACGGACGGACGAAACAGCACGCATCTCTCAGAGATTCTTCGAACTAACCCTCACTCGGGGAATGCGATTGAACGAACACTCTGGATCCAGGCTGCCGCGGCGTCGGGGAATTCCCAAACCATAACGCCGGCATCTGTGGAACATGATTAGGATGTTCCCTAGGAACTCAGAGAAGGGTAAAGACTTACTCCAGCCTTGGTTCTTCGCCTGTGATACACATTGGGCTAATGTTGTGGTTGAGATAAATCCGTTGCTGGCATCACCAGCAGTTGCGGGTTTGCCAATGACAAGTTTTGAGAGCGGAACTCCATTAGCTGCGATTTGGAAGAGGGCGGATTGGGGCCAGGTGCTGGAGGATGTAGTAAGCAGGCCGCTGCAAGTTGTATACTCGCTTGTGCCCTCTACGAAGGGGTTGAGATCCTATTCAAAATATAACGTAATGGGGCAAAGGGGCTTACGGTTGTAGAACTAGTACCAAGCACCAAGTTAGTAAAAAACAAAAGAATAAAAAGGGAGGGCTCTAACCTGAACATTGTACCAATCAATCAAGCTCCCTACATTTTGGTTGACTGTCAGATATGCACCTCCACCGAACTTTCCGGGGGAGAACCTATTCCTGGCATCAGCGATTTCCGACCTGTCAGGCTGATGACCATCCTACCATGGGGCGACGGCTAGTAAAATAGGAAATCAATTTGTGTATTATGGCTAGAACGAGAAGGGAAGACTAACGAGCGTGAGTGAGGATGAATTGATTTTGAGGCAGTTGGACCCGAAGTTGCTTTGTGAAGTCGGTAAGCCATTGCTGGCCACAGGATCAATATACTGAGTCTTTGAATAGCGGTAAGGGGTATCCTACCTCAGCCTTCCCATTACCTGCATTGATGGCATTAAAGTCCTTCACACGCATTAGCAAATCGCTGCGACTGGTCCAGATAAAGCATCTACCTCATAGTCGACATCAACACCGTCCAGATTGAATTGTTTAACAAAAGCGGCCATGGTATTCGCGGTAGCGACCGGATCAGCACCAGCTGAGGTAGGCGCGTCGGTGGAACCAAAGAGGGAGACGATGATTTGGATTCCAGCGGCCGCATATTCGGCTTTGACGCTGGCACGTTGTGCGTCAGTGAGCCAGGTCCACTCTTCTGCCTAAGAATAGATGAAAAGGCAAATTCAGAAATAAGTCCCGGTGATTCGGTCCGTAAGACATACTTTGTCGAAAGGTCCCTCAGTCAACAGGAAAGAAAGAGCACTGTGTTAATGAATTAAAGAGCTTGGACTTGGTAACGTAGTCTGTAGAAACGAACAAAACGTTGTAGCCCTGTTCTCCATAGCTTCAGTACACGTCCATTTATATTGACAAAAAATAGCATCACCTGAACCATGGAAACCGGAGGAGGTCCAGTCTCTCCAGAGACGAACTTGTCGCTATAGATAACGAAGCGTGGCGCAGAGGGACCACCATTCTTAGCTCGGGTCGTTAAGAAGCTCTTAGCAGTGTCAGTGAGGTTGTGGGCTTCCATGGGTAGTGCGACTGTAGTCAAGAGGCTCGAAAGGCCGAGGAGAATAGCACCGACGCGTTTGAATCCGAGCATATTGGATCTGGGATGGCTTTTGCTATGAGCAAGGTCTAAACCTTGAAGCTTGTATGCCCCTTCGTGCTTGCTTAAATACACGTCCCATCCGTCAATGTGAGCCATGCTGGCTTGTGAACCAACAGGCCTATTTGCGCTTGCGACCTCTGCCAAAGCCTTGAAGAAGCGAGAAGAATGAGGAAACCCACATGATATCTTGTGTACCAAAAGGTTCCGTTTTCACGGTAGAGGCGGAGGGAAGTCCATTAAGCTCAAACTGGTTTATACAAATTCCACCAGAGTACAGGCCCTCAAGGGGAAGAAACGCGGCACAGTGCATAAATTTGGTGCTGCTGTGAACACTATCACAGGTTCACGAGACTTCAGAGCACGAGAGCACCAGGGACTTCGGCCAGGCATATGGATTGAGTCTTGAGTCGCATAGATAGCGCAATGGAAGAGAGATAAAAATCCCCACACGCCTGCAGTCGGTCTAATGCGGGTTCCCATGGCATCAGTCTTCGTCTCGAGGAAGATTTCTCTAAGGTACGAAGTGTAGAGAATCGTATGGTCGGCGAGAAACTGATTGGTTCGTGGAACAAAAACTGTTGTCAGCGGACCCACCAGTGCACAAAATCCATGCTGCGAGTTAGTAATTGGGAAGAAGGAGACCAATATATGCATGTCTGTTTTGCAAAGTTTCCACATGCTTTCCTTGGATTGTCAGATCAGCGATACACTCATTTTCTGGCAGCGGTCTGAGGAAATACGGTCTGCATAGGCTCTTTAGCCAGGCCCTAGAACGACCAACTCCCCACGACGACAACACAGCGCCAGACCGATCACTATTTGGAGCCTCCACAATCGCTAACCGGCCACTTGCCCGTCTTCCGGGATGAGGGTGAGAAGGAACCTTAAGGGAAGCAGTAAGGTTGTTGAATCAAACTTCTTGCTCCACGACATCATGGCTTTCCCTTGCAAACAAGTAATAAGAATAATGAGGTCACGGGAATACAATGCCACCAATGTCGTA
Organism: Macrolepiota dolichaula; assembly: GCA_003315915.1. Classification (NCBI taxonomy): domain Eukaryota; kingdom Fungi; phylum Basidiomycota; class Agaricomycetes; order Agaricales; family Agaricaceae; genus Macrolepiota; species Macrolepiota dolichaula. Next base: position 4,325 of record QFDT01003633.1, on the reverse strand, counting down.
GGGAGCGCTTGAGACGACGCTTCCTTGAATACAGTTGAGAAGTATCATAGGAGGAAGGAAGACACAGTGATGTCGACTGACTAGTAGTATTAGGCATTACAGTGAATCAAGTGATAAAGTAGATCGCCCAGAGGGAACACGAGGAGAGTATCTCTATTTTGAATCCTGCCAACCACGTGTATGGCGTGCCACGTATTACATGTTCCAAGAATGGCGAATTGAGCCCCTGGCCATTCCACCCGACTCAAGTGTCGTATGTCATAACAAAACTTTATTCCTGTGAATATTTGTCTTGCAATAACCAATTCAAGTGATCTGCCACGCTCAAGAAACTCTATTTCTTTGGCATGAAAGTCTCAGGGAAGGAAGAAACTTCAAAGCTTTCATATGTCAAAATGAAAGAAACCTGATTTGGCATAAACACATGAGTTATATATATTCAGAAGAGAGTGGACTATTGTACAGGTGGGCTATTCCGGCGGGGCCTCGCAGGATTCGGGACTCCGTTATACAGGCCACGAGAGTGCACGAACGGACTTGATCCAGGGAGATGCAGCGCGGGGATACTATTCAGTTGATGTTCATTCACTTGAGTGCCTAACCTCAAATTCAAAGCATTAAGCAGAGCCACGTACCTCCCAAACCATGACGCCACCGTCTAGCAGGGAAAAGGTCGCATCATTAGCAATAGTTCTACGAGAGTTCGAAAACGTAGATAAATAAACTCACTCCAGCCCTTGTTCTTCGCTTGCTGTACGCAAGAAGCCAAGGTCGAAGTCGAGATAAATCCACTTCCGGCATCACTAGCCGTGGCGGGTTTCCCGATGACAAGCTTGCTCAACGGGACACCACTCGCCGCGATCTGGAATAAAGCGGATTGTGGCCAGACGCTTGAGGAGGTTGTGAGGAGGTTGTCACAAGTAGTGTATTCATTTACACCCTCTGTTCACGAGCTCAGCCATGGAAAGGGTACTGGAGAGCGTCAGGGCTTACGGTTATAGAACTGAACATTGTACCAGTCGATGAGACTGCCCACCGACTGATGGACCTTGAGATAGCCGCCTCCTCCCCATATGTTGGGCGAGAACCTAGTACATTCGAACTCGAGTGAAACTCGAAGATAACCAAGTATGACTTACCATGGCGCAACAGCTATTTTACGATCGGCATTAGGCCCATTCAACCCCGTGACAAAGATGGAAACGTACGAGCATGAGTAAGGAGATAGGTTCCTTGGGGCAACTGTTTTCTCAACTGTTGCGTGAAGCTGATCAACCAGCTCTGAATTAACCCACATCGTCATTACATACGCAGATTTTTCAAAATACTGCAACACGTACCTCGGCCTTCCCGGTACCAGAGTCAAATGCACCAAAGTCTTCGTAATCCACATCAATACCATCCAAGTCATATTGCTTGACCCACGCCGCGAACGTGTTGGCAGTGCCAATTGGGTCAGCACCAGTCGTAGTAGGGATGTCTGTTGACCCAAAGGCGGAGACAATGAGTTTGATCCCAGCTGCGGCATATTGGGATTTAATGCTAGAGCGTTGAGCGGCAGTCAGCGTCGTCCACTCGTAGGCCTAAGAATAACAAGGTTCGTGAGTATGGTGTGGTATTTTTATTATGGTAGAAAAGGGACAAACCTTATCCCATGCTCCTTCCAACAACAAGAATGATAATGCGCTACATAAACTGGGGTAAGCGCACGTTGTGTTAGGCTCTAGCTGTTGCTCTTACAAAACGTTGAAGCCCTGCGCAAGGGATTAAATACATCAATTAATTACATTATTAAGTAAAAATGTAGAATATCTCACCGAAATTTGTGAAACAGCGGGCGGGCCAGTCGTTCCATCATACGCATCCCCGTAAACAACAAAATGGGGTGGAGAGGGCGTGGCACGAGCCAAAATGTCCCGTGCTTGGTTGTCTAAACCATCCCATACCGTCTCGTTGACTGAATTGGACAAGACTCCGTGTATGGAGACCGTCAAGAGTGTTAAAAGCGCAGCCCAGGGGAAGAACATTTGCCGCGAGGAATCTCGGGAAGAAATTAGAACTTTGGAGGAGTTCGAGAGACTCTAGGCCTGTAATGCAGCTTTTATACCATCCACTCGAGGGAGGATGCCTCCCAAACTACGAGAAAAACCCGAAAACCTTCAGCTTCAATACAAGTAGCCTTCGAGCCCTGCCGATATGTTCAGCATGGCTCCTCTGCTTTCGTCCACAGTTTTGCCTTGGGGCCCGAGAAATCAGTCAAAGACCAGCATGGCATTCAACGAGCACCACCCGGAGACCAGGATCCTGGTGTAGTATATTTTAGTATCCTTCTGAGCCATACAAGCCAATTGAATGTATGCCATTCCAACCACACATGTCCCTCAGCAAGCCGCATCTCTGCAGAGACCATTCGGGTTCTAAGAAGCGCAATCAATACGCACTCATATCTTGAGTCGCCAAAAAGCCAATACGACGGAAGATAAAGCAAATAGTTGCATGCGTGTCAGAAGCCCTTTGAACGAGCATTCGCCATGTGTTTCGATGAACCACACTCGGCCGTGTCGAATGCGGTGGTTTACCAACCCAAAGAGTCCATGACAGTCGGTATCAGTCCTAGTGAAGTTTCGCGGACGAACAAGAGTGTTGCGTTACAGTGGGCCTCAATAAGCGTAGTTTGGCTATCGCTGTATACCTCACCCAGCAGGCGATCCAAAGACGCTGCAGAACGGACGGGAGTGCGTTTTACGTCTCTACAGGCCTTTATTCTGTTGGGAGGAAGGGACATGTGCACCAGAAGTCTTACACAACTACTAGCCATGTGTCGTAGTCAGCTGAAGATGGCTTGTTTGCAGAGAATGCGGTGGTTGGGTGCTTGAAGAAATCCATGCTGGTAGATGTTGGAAGAGGTAACGTTCATCCGAGGATACTCATTGTTCTTGTGATTTTGTGCAGGAACCCAAAATCAGAAGCCAAGGAAATGCCAGTGGCCCGTGCGTGATGCCGCTCTCCGTTATATATAAGCGTTATGCTGGACAGGTCCAAAGGTCACGAGGGACTGTGGAGGGTAATGGCTATCCACAGAGCGCTAAGAAGCAAGGAAACCGGTGGGTCCACAGCGAGGGCTGGATGTTCAATTGGCCACAACTATAGGGCACTATGCGCACGGCTTGGTAGACTCAACCAGGTACGTCACAAACGCAAAAGAGTCCTGGGAAGATTTTTTGATAGCCTGAGATGAAAATCAAAAATCAGTGATCAAGTCTGTGCCGAGTTGAGGGTTGAAAGCGGGACGGGTTTAATTTCTGTGTATATATCATTTAGGCCAAGGCAGGGTTGGGAGAGTCCCAATCAGTGGGAGGAGAGGAGAGGCGCCCATACATATGCGGCCGATTCCCAAGTTTCGGACTTGACAGCCTACCCAAGAGACCACATGTCCAATACATTTGGCTGCAGTATTGATCTCGTTGGTTGCTTCATTTACCGTGCACACCTAATTAGGCATCTCCAGTGGCGTTGAAGGCACAGAGACGAGGACAGCCATGATCCCATGCCCAGGTCACATCCACATAGAATGGAGGAGACTGTCTCAAGAGACCATCGTTGATAGGAGAAGAATATGGGCCTGGAGACTGAAAAATCAAGGAGGTCACGGTACATGGTGAAGGACAAGCGTGGAGAAGAAGATGCACTTCCGGTGACTAAAATAACTGGGGTGAATAGATCATCAAACTCAAGTATTTAGCGATGAGAAATACGGTAGTCGGATCGGCTAACCGTCCTTTTAATGCTTCAGAGTCCTGAAGGGACGACGCATTGCGGATTTGTGGTGAACGGGATGTGGTAATTGCGGGGAGCTGGGGGCTGAGTTGCCTGGGGATGGCGGTTTTCTTGGCTACGTTTGATTTTTATGAAAATGGTCTCACAAGACAGTGAGAATGAGATTGATGATCCACCTTGTGCGGAGCAGAGGCAAGAAAGAACTCAAGAAATTTTCACCGGGAGTACTTCCGTGCCATACCACACGTCTCTCTGGTGTGTTGGGGTACTATGGGGCTGAGATGAGTCAAATATACATGGAAAAAATCAGACTCGAGGGGGTATTACATATGATATGTAACCAGATGTAACTACATTGACAGTGCTTTTACGGGGTCCTTGGGAGGGACAGACAATGATGGGGAGGCACGTGAATTCGATCAGAAGACCAAAGCTCGAGGCAGCACTTCTTGTTATATTTATGTAATAATAACTAGCAGTATATATCTACCCTCCCCTAATCTCTTCGCTCCCTCGTCGACCCTCTTCAACCACCAATGCCTTCCCTC
>QFDT01003620.1:0-16638 GCA_003315915.1 Macrolepiota dolichaula | reverse complement strand
AAGAAGGATGCGGCTGCGTACAAAGTAGAGTATTGTGGCCTTCATCCTCGCATGTCGTATACTTTCGTTTTGTAAATTTAGCTTTTTCTTTTAGTTAGTTTTTTTGTTGTGATTGTGAGTAGTATACAAAAGGAATGGAAGTTTTTTATACCTATTTGTGAGTTTGTGGGATGTATCTGCATTGGTGTAATACTAATACTGTGTTTCGAACTCTATTATTACGTGAATATACCACTACTTATAGTTTGTGTCATATCTCAGGTGACCGATGTAAGATCTATGTATTTTTTCCATATGGTTAAGATTTAAAATTAAAAATGGGAAAACATTTTCACCTCTCCTATCAATATGACAGAGTAGTTCACCCCAAGCTTGCCTCTTTCTTCAAATAAATGTTACATAATATGACAAATTTTCTCAAAAGTCATATTGTCTTCTAACCAATAACCTGTTGGAATTGCAAATCCAGTAGCAATCCTTCAACAGTGTTTCAGAACTCACTAGAAATACACTATGGATATTGGTACCAGATGTTGGTCCATTTGTTGTTATGATTTACCTAGAGGGCACCATGAGGATAGCTGCTAGGCTAGTCAACACAAAAGGATTACTTCAATGATTACCTTCATGTTGACACAGTAACATGTAGTCACATGCTCTTCATTACGTGATTAGTGATCTTGATCTATAGATCAATGATCTGATCAACACAATGCTATGTGATAACCACATGGACATCAATTATGCTTCTTTTCTATTTTTATATTTCAATAGATTAGTACATGTTGCTCTTGCACCTTGTCTGCATGTTGAGTGATATGGTAGTATTACTTAGGGTGGATGCTTAGTCATTGGACTACATACTATGGTATATAAGGACATTCACCTCTATGCTAAAATATAACTTTCTCCTTACTTTTTATATCATGTGTATACAAACTGCTCTACAAGCTCACTTCAAGCTTCACCAAAAACTTCATTCTGTAAGTGCATGCATTAATTCTCAGTACAACTGCTATGCTTTATGTTCTGCTGTTAACACTTCAGCCATTAACACTAGTTGTCTTGAGTGTAGAACAGAGTCTGATAACTTCTCACTGTTGACAATGGAAGTAAGCTGACTTCACTTGAATGAATACAACAAGTTATATTCAAGAAAGACAAGCAAGTAGAAGAGTAAGTAAACAAAGTGGTAGTAAACAAGAGATTGAAGCTAAAGCTTCAGCTACATGAAAGGTCCTGTTAGGATATTTTGCCAGAGCTCTTGTTCAGCAGTGCACATTAATTCTGTACTCAAGTAGTCAACCTACAGTGTAATAAGTAACTCTGTCACAGATTTGGCAGAATACATTGTTTACGTTATATCTCGCCAAATACTGGGCCGCTTACCTTGTACTTAGTACCGTTGGAAAGCCCTCGTCCGTTGCATTCTGACAATACCTGGGACATTGCGGGGTGTGCATCCATTCAGGAGCTATGTGCTGATCATTATTATCTATGTCATGTGTTGATTATTTGTGCCATCTGTAGTTTATCACTCCTCATCATTCTAGAGGGTTCTGGAATGATCAGTAAGATAAGATCTTTATCCATGTTGTCATATGGTATCATTGTTAACAATCAGTAAGGGTTTTATGCCATTGGCTAGGAGATATTAGTTTCTTCATGTAATTAGTAAGGACTAGAGTTCCTGGGGTCATCTGGTAGTGTCCCAGGTCCTAGCCCTCTGTGTATATAAACTAGCTGTCTGGTATTTGTAGGACCCAGACTTAACAACCTGGATTTTTTTAAAAAAAAAAAAAAACAAGGCTAATCAGTGTACTCTCAATGTGTGGGGATTGCAGTGCAGCATGAGCCAAGGGCTGGACGTGCACATGTGGGTTCACATATGATACAGACTAACTGGGGCCCATAACCTGTTGAAAACAAAGTGTACAATGAGCATGCAGAGTAGTGTACAATAGGAAAACACTTGCCTTGCTAGTATTGAGTCTGGTGAAAGCTTAAAGACTTAAGGTGTTGCTTTGTGAGAGCAAGTAAAGGAGCAGAGAAAGTTCTCATAATTGGATGTATCTAAGGCCCTTATATACCATAGAGGGTCCAGGGTATCTGCATACTGTGCATACTACACTGACATCTACATTGACAGTTGCATACAATTGCAGGCTGGAAAGCTGTCAGCTATTCTATTGTTCTAAAAATAGTATAGCATAATGGAAGCATGCAGGTATTCATTCTGCACAGCCTTGTGTGATCAATGCTTTTATTGTCAATGTATGGCAAGAGCAAATGATCTGGTCCAAGCACCTGTGATGGCGCTAATGTGTTAGTTGGGTAGTAGAAGTAAAATCAATACAAAAATCACTATAAGTTGCAATGGGTCACTAAGTTCACCACTACTAACTGCTAGTGCTTGCAAACAAGTTTTGAAGGGGAGATAATCAAATAGGTAGATAGGGGTGGAGGGTGGTAGTAGCTAGCAAGATGTCTCACTAGTGGTTTTGGTAGCTAGCAAGTGTGAGCTTACTAACAGAGTGGTTGCTAGATAACAACAGACAAGGTTGTTTAATTGAAATATAACTTTGAATCCTAAATGACGGCTATATCACTACAGATACCAAGATAAAGGATTTGCAAGGATAGTTAACAGGCCAGTAGCTAGCTGCACTGTGGTTATACCCTCCCAATCTAGTGAACGTACCAACTTGTACCCTCTTGATACAAGATGTGATAAGAGCACTAGTAATTGTTCATTGATCAACTCACTATATCCAATCTATAGGAATTCTCATTAATCTAATCTCACTTCCTTAATCTGAGGTCTCTATTGACTGAAGCTAAATCTTAATTCACACTAGACAGGTCACTTAATAAATCACTTATATGTATGATCTATCACTAGACAAGCTGGCAAGATTGCTTGCTCAACATGCTCGCTGGCAAGGGGTATTTATACATTGCAAGGCTAACTAGATTACAAATAAAGAAATAGTAAAATATTGGATTATTGGACTGTTGGACTTTTGCTAGCCACCCTATAACCTGGGTTGAGGGTTTGCTAGACCAATTGGAAGCTTATCTAGTTATCCCTGATGTGTGTCCGTATGGACAGTGCTCTTGTGAGCTATGGTACCTAGCTACATCCATTGGTAGCTAGGGTCGGTAGCATATGATGTCAGACCATCATGCATACCTAATTATTATCTTTATTCCAATGTGTGGCCAACAGCTATTGAGCAATCAATACTTAGCTGGCTTCTTGCTATTGGCACTTGGAGCAGCTTTACGGTGCCTCACAAATCTGAATGCTCACAAGGTATCTCCTTGCTAGCCGGCCCTTCTGATGCGTGTCTTGGTTCAATTCTGGAGGGTTAACTAGCGTGGCTGCATGCTGACTAATTGCTGAGTTTGAGCTGTAGCTAGAGTACTATATCTTGAACGAGTCTTGAAGTGTTGTTTTATTCTAAATGGATTGATGTCACTAACCATTTGGGGTGAAATAGGGTCGCGTCACTAGACCACAGGGCCCATTTGCCTTAGTGATCTGTTGATTTACTGATCTGGGGCACTATAGATAGTTGTAGCAAGACAGTTTGAACAGGCTAGTGAGGCTCCACTCACTAGATAGACTTGTAGCTAAGGGTATGTTTGTCCAAAGCTAATAGTATTACTCCTCAATACTGTATGCTTTTCTGGTAAAGGGTACTAGTGACCGGTCTCTCTAGTAAGGTTCATAGCTAGGTACTATATCACTCCTAGTGAGAGTTCCTTGATGTTACTAACGTCCTAACTAGTGATATTCCTAGTTCCTGTAATGGATTCACAATTGAAATTGTTTTGGCTGTAACAGCGCTTATCTGTCACATGATGTGATGTGTGATGAGAGCATGACCTAGTGCTAATGCTGCTTTGTCAACAAGCACATCATGACCTTCTATTAGCAGAACATTCAGGTAAATGGAAAACCTATAAGTTGGTTTCCAGAAACTATTGGTGGCCTAGTATGTCTATCTTTGTCAAGAACTATGTCAAAGGCTGTGATATGTGTCAGCGGATGAAAAATTGCCCACAGCAGCCCTTTGGACTGCTCATTTCAAACAAGGTGCCTAATGGACCTTGGGAGATTATCTCCACTGACCTCATAACTCAGTTACCAGAGTCTAATAGCTACAATGCAATTTGTGTTGTAGTTGATAGGTTAACTAAACAAGCTCATTTCTACTCTATTACCAACTGGTTTACCTCAAAGGACATGGCACAACTACTCTATGACAGGATTTATCCTTTACATGGACTGCCATTGAAAATCATCTCTGATAGAGAAGTTCAGTACTCAGCTGAACTTTTCCAAGAGTGGTGCCGTTTATTGGGTATCAAGTCAACTATGTCCACAGCATATCATCCTCAGACTGATGGACAAACTGAGCATGTTAACCAGACACTGGAGCAATACTTGTGTTGTTATGTTGATTACAACTTAACCAACTGGTCAGACCTGCTATCAACAGCAGAGTTTGCATACAACAACCAAGCACATAAAGGTACCAAGGAATCACCTTTTTTCCTTGAGTATGGTTAGCACCTATGAGCAGGACCTATTGTCCAGGCAACCACTGATGTTGGCCTGAATGACATGGCTCACAAACAACAAGAAGCACAAGAGCAGGCAAAAGCTGCTCTGGTACTTGCAGCAGAAAGGATGAAGTGGTACTATGACCAAGGTGTCCAGAAAGTCCCTTTTAAAGTTGGAGACAAAGTACTACTCAGCCTCAAGGACTATCAGACAACAGAACGAGCACTCAGACCACAATATGAGGGACCATTCGAAATCATTGAAAAGTTGTCCCCAGTCACCTTCCATCATGGCGGTTTGGTAGCTTCGTTCAAAGAGATCAAAGGTTGTGGTGTTCCTTAGGAAGTCAACGAGTCCTTGTTGTTGCCAAGAGTAAAATAGTTTGTAGTGGAAGATGAGTTGATAATTGAGAAGGATGTTCTCTGGGGATTGAGAATTACTTGTTGAATGTTCTCTGTGCGATCGGACAATGTGTTGGATACCAATAAGTTCTCTTTGTATGAAGGCTGTCCCGTCAATGTGAATGACAGGTTCTGTACCGGATGTGTAGCCGTGTAGTTGTTCTCAAAAGATGAGATTGTTGAGGGCTTTTTCATAGATGGCGGTATATTGAGAGACTCATTTGTCAGAAGGAGGTCGGAATCTGGAAATGTGGGTTCGGTTATAAGGTCCAGACATAGTGTGCCTGATAGGAGGAGCTGAGGGAGGGATTGGAGAAGCGATTTTGGCAACAGGAAAAATAGGGAGGGATGTCCACTGAGGTTATCTTGCAGGATGTAGGTTGTCCACTGATGTTATCTTTTTAGGACGGAGGGCAAAGAGAAAGAGAGAAGCAGAGAAGAGGGGTTTTGAGCTTTAGTATACTGTTATGCTCAGACCTAGTCCAAAGCTGTGCCAGAAGATGGGCTGCTGAGAAGTCACCTCAGCAGTACTACCAGTTGATCCGTAGTCCCAGACTAGAGAACGAGGTAAGTGCCAAGTGGAGTTGAGCAAGATGAAGGTCTTCTCAATGTAACGACGGAGAGGTCATCTCCTGAACTTGAGCAACGCACAGAGCTTCCAGGCAGGTGTTATATGGTAAGTCTAATTGTCACTGAAGACGATTGAGGGAACAGATTTGCAACGTCAAACAATATCAAGAAAAACACACTGGTTAACAACAATACTAAAGCTAGAGTACACAGTACACTATACTTCAGTATATGAGGCCATATTGACGTTTGTCCAAACTAATCAATATACAAATACATCATAAATAGAGTCCACACATTGAGATCCAATCCCCAACTCTTTCACCAAGGTGTCACTATCTTTAGTGCATGCATAATAGGGAAACTCGGCCTTTGACCAATCAGACAAATAGAGGAAGAGACACAGCTCTTGGGAATGGTGGTGATGAGAATAGACAAGGAAAGAAGAAGACTAGGACAAGTCCAAGATGACGAAGAGAAGTGACATACTGTTACAAGAGAAAGGAGACAATTGTAACAAAAACCACTAGTGAGACATCTTGCTAGCTACTACCACCCTCCATCCCTATCTTTCTATTTGATTATCTCCCCTTCAAAACTCGTTTGCAAGCACTAGCAGTTAGTAGTGGTGAACTTAGGACCCATTGCAACTTATAGTGGTTTTTGTATTGATTTCACTTCTACTACCTAGCTAGCACATTAACGGACTCTACAAGACAACTATTGCTCGGCCCGCACTCACCAGATCCAACAACTACAGATGGAGGCAGATTGTTGGAGATACATCCTTCACCCACCCGTACCTGATGGGCCAATCCTACAACCTCTGCCAGACCAACTCCCCTGTTGATCTTAGTATCAGCCACTTCTCCACCTCGTCATTGCCTTCAAATCAAGAGAACTCTGACAGTACGGATTCTGTAGATCCGTTGTCTTTCATTTCACAACAAGCTTCCATTCCTGGAATGCTATCTTGTTCTGACGTCCCTACCAATCCCATTAGCAGTGTCTCATCCTAATTAGCAATGGACAAAAGAGTAAAGTCAGAAGTATCTCAAATTGTATAAATAACAGACTATTCTGTAGTTGAAGCTGAAGCTTCAACCTTTTGTTTACCTACCTCTCTGCTCTTGTCCTCTCTCTCTCTCTCTCTCTCTCTCTCTCTTGAATATAACTTGTTGTTGTATTCCCTTGAGTAAACTTAGTGTTCTTTTGTTTGTCAACAGCAGGAAATATCAGTCTCTGTTCAGTACTCCAGGACAACTAGTGTTGTCAGCTGAAGGTGATTGTTGAAGTGATCCTTCAGTGTTGACTAGCCTAGCAGCCATCCTCATGGTGCCCTCTAGGTGAACCATAATACCAAGACAACAAGGAGGAATGATATACTATTACAAGGTGAAGAGGACAATTGTAACATTACTTGTCTAATCCAAGATTGGTCAATTCTTAACTCTATTTCTCTGAGTTCAGAGACTGATAGCCATGATGCTTCAACACATTCTGTGCTTACTAATACAGTGGTATTGTAACTCACCAATTTACCTATTAGCAAACTGGTTAAGAATTCCAGTCCTTAATTAGCTAGGCACCTCCTAACTTAGGTCTAGGAGCCTGCTGAACCATAACACAGAGTCCATGGCTGAAATGGCTGCCCTAGAAGCAGAAATAGGTTCTACTCATAACAAATCTATGCTTCCATTTAACCTCATGGAGCAGTATAACAACTCTAACATGGAGCCTGTGCAATTCAAAATTCTAAAGGCACTGTTAAACTACTTCAGATTCCTTTCTCCCGTTCCACATCTATCATCTTTTACCAAGTATACCTCTAGTTCAGACTTCAAATTGTTATTATTAGCTCTCAAAGTGCATGATATCAAATTATCAAATGATTTTTTTAAAACACCAATTGGCAAGCTGTGTATGGCATTTTTTCAATTTTTTGTAGCCAAATTCAACAAAAAATCCTCTCCAGAATACTGGGACTTATCCATGGATAATAGGCAAGCATTGTGTTTTTCCAAACATCTCACCTCTATCAGAATAGTGAGGAATGGAACAGAGACACTATATGTTTGACTCTGGAACCTTGAGTACAGTCCCATAAAAGTTGATGGTTATGTTTGTGGCAGTGGCACTATATGTGTGTCATCTTGATCAAAATCTGTCTGAGGAAAAGTTGGCTTGGGAGCTCATATGTTTTTATATGCTTCAACATTACAATATCCTTGGCCAAGCTCCCATTGAGAGGCTTACCACAATGATAATTCCCATGAGGTTGTCTGGCCACATTTTCAACAAGAAGGACCACAACTTCTATGAAAAGCAATGCCAGTTGTTCTTTTTCTTTTGACATTCTTGTGCTGCTCTACTTCAAGGAGAGTATATATGGCATATTTTTTTCCAATACATCAGCCTTTCAGAGGTGCTCAGAGGTCCCTGGGGCATCTGCAAGACTACAAATGAGATGTTCAGTGTAGTCAATAATAATGGTATTGAGTACATTGATAATGACCTGACAGATAATGACCTGGAGTTGCTGTGTGGAGTTTACAGGATGTTCACTAGTAAGTTTTAGTAGGAATAGGTTATCAAAAGACTAATCCAAACATGTAGGCACGGGCACAGATATAGCAAAGTTATCATGGTATCCATTGGGTTTTGAAGGTAGCAGTGAAGATTTTGGTCAATGGACACTTTGTAATGAATATGAATGAAGAAAACATAACAATACAATTATGAATGAGAGCACTGATGGCAAACTGCATAATCCCTTAGGTATGACAAAGTGGTGGAATTGACTCCATGGCTTCAAGAACAGCAGACAGGCAAAGAAACAGTTGGAAAAGCTATCAGGAAAGTTTTTAGATGATAAAATTGGCCATTCATGATTCCATTCCTGTTCCTTAGCATTTGCATCTGGTATTGTATATCCATGGTATGTGTCTTTTTAATCACTGCCCACCCTGCCACCTAATGAATTATTCAGTTATTTACATTGATATTTGTTTAATACTTTCAATATACACATAACAACACTTTCTAACAGGTGGGATTGTTAATTTATATATAAGAGTCATATTATTGTTTTTATTGCAGATTGCTGGCACCCTCTATACCTAATTTTTCCTACACCCTCTTTGCTCAACCTTTTTTTTCATTAACACCCTCAGCTCAATCCTTGTTTTAATTCACTCAATCCTCCACCACCCAGTCCTTGTTCCCAGTCTCATTAGTACCCCCAACCCCAACCCCCACTCAAACCTCATCTCCATTTAGCTCAGTTCTCATCCAGGTCCCCAAGCAAAAAGGGCTGAGGGTCTTTCTACTACTGGCATACAAATCCCTGAGCCATAGTCATGGCCCTTCATGGATAATGACTTATCAAATTAGGCTAACCAAATACCCTGTCAAAGCCCCTCCAATTTTAATATATTGTTATGTTTAGATATATCATTGAGCAATATAAGTATGTACCCAATGTTTGGCAAATGCTACACCTTTTATTTGGTGTTGCTACTAATGAATCACAACCACAACTCTATCATAACTTCACCCACAACCACCCTCATGTATACCAGAGATACACTCTTCAAGCAATCATCTGTGGTACTATACTTGGACAGGATTAATAAGGGTGATGTGACAAAGGGGGAAGGCTAATGGATTTGAGCTACACTACAAAAAATCTGGCCCTAACTCATCTGGGACCTAAGCTACCAAAACATTGAGGGACCAATTGCCAGTGTCATAGTGTAAATTTGTTCACCTTATCCACCCATCAATTGCTAATATAAGGATACAGAAATCTTGATCACATCTCTAATTCCAACTCCAGCATACACTCCACAGTTTAACTTTTTGACCATTTCAATAACAACAGTATGACCTTCCATGCACCAATGCCTAAAATTCAATTGGATGTGCCATTCTATGGCATCAATATGTCTTGCAATGGGTTGGACTTCTCCAGGGTCTTTCAGTAATATGGGAGCATTTGAGTGAAAAAAGAGGCCTGGTTTGGCAGATATGTATGGAGGATAAAGGTAAGGAGAATAGCACACAGGTACACTACAACTTGAGACTTCCTGCATACCCTACTTAATGTCTCAAGATTTAGACATATCTTGAGGAGGGGGTAGTCAATTACACTTGTTTTTTGTTAATCAATGGCATCATTTGTCAGGGAAAAAAACAATGTTTGAGTACATAATGAGTCTTAAATATCCTGAGCATGTTCAAGAGATGTTTTCAGCATGAGTGAGAGCTCTGGTACAGTGCTCAAGATGTATATTAAGCATGCTAATTATATATTAGTTGTATTTGTATTCAGTGCACTCAGGATGTTCAGCACATTAATTGACCAAAAAAAAACAAAGTATAATATATTTTTCAGTGCATTGCATTAGATTCCATGCAGGTACTATATAATATATACAACACCAATATAAATAAAATCCACATTAATACAATATACATGATGCCCTCTAGGTGAACCCATAACACTCCAATTTAAACTTTCTGTCTTTGTTATGATATTCCCAGTCCTTTCATTGTGTGTTAATTACCATTGTATCTGTCAAAACATTGAAAGATTTGAAAATAATATTCATAACATTGTCCTCTTCATAGGATTTAATGTCCTCATCAAGATTAATTGTTGAGGCAGCTGGGGCTTCCAGTGGTGTTATACCAGGCAATGTTGTTGTAGGAATCATCATGTCACAGATTTGGCAGAATATATTATTTACATTATATCTTGCCAAATACTGGACTTTTTACCTCATGCTTAGTACCATTGGAAAACCCTTGTCTGCCACATTCTGATGATACCTGGGATGTCATGGGGTGTGTATCCATTCAGGAACTACATGCCAATTATTATTATTTATGTTATATGTTGATTATCTGTGCCATCTGTAGTTTATCACTCCTCATCATTCCAGAGGGTTCTGGAATGATCAGTAAGATAAGATCTTTATCCATGTTGTCATATAATGTCATTGTTAACAATCAGTAAGGGTTTTATGCCATTGGCTAGGAGATATTAGTTTCTCTATGTAATTAGTAAGGACTAGAGTTCCTGGGGCCATCTGGTAGTGTCCCAGGTTCTATCCCTCTGTGTATATAAACTAGCTGTCTGGTGTTTGTAGGACCCAGACTTAACAACTTGTCTACAGCCTAGCCTGTCATATCCTACCTTCTATCTGATCTCTTGATCTCATCTCATTTCTTACTTGCTTATCTAAGACTGCTGTTTCCCTGCTCCTATCTTGAGCTTAGGTAAGCATCAGGATTTGTGATAGAAAAATTGTTGGAGATATATCCTTCACTCATTCATACCTGCTGGGCCAACCTTACAACTTCTGTTAGACCAATTCTCCTGTCAATCTTTATATTAGCTACTTCTTCTTATTATCATCACCTTTGGATCAAGAAAACTCTGATAGTGCAGATTCTATAGATCCATCATCTTTCATTTTACAACAGGCTTTCATTCCTGGAACACCATTCCATTCCAATGTCTCTTCTGATCCTGTTAACAGCATATTTTCTTAGTTAGCAATGGACAAAATTGTTGTGAATATGTTCTAGCAGCAACAGGGTCCTATAGAATAGTATTATGGGGAAGCACCCATAATAGTGCTATGCACAGTGGTGAGGTGATCTAACACTCACTGGAATGTATAGGCAAGTAGAGTTAGAATGTAGAGTGAATAGCAATAGAGTAGTAGAAGAGATGTATTGAACTATAGAATATATAGGAATACATAGGGTTTATATACCTATTTTAAAGAGTGTATTCATAAAAGTAAGTAAGGATTATAGAGTGGAATGGTTCTACATATAGCATAGGATTGTCCAGTGGATTGCTCTGGACAGATGAGTTCATGGAGAATGGAGCAGATACATGAGTACTCCACCATGGATTAAATGTGGGTCTCAGATAATCTATTTCTAGATTCATCTGGTAGAACCTTATCTAGTGCAGATATAGACTACACAGATATAGCTCATATGTAATGAGCAGAGATATCAACTCAACAAAAATAGTAAAGTAGAGAAGTACTCTAAATTGTATAAATACAAGACTTTTCTGTAATTGAAGCCCCAGACTAGTATTTACTCACTTACCAGCTTGTATTCTCTCTCTTGCTTGTCTTCTCTACTCACTCTCTCAATACAACTCTTGTTGTTGTAACTACTAAGTGAACTTAGCCTACTTCTGTCTATCAACAGCAGAAGTTGTCAGTCTTTGTTCAGTACTCAAGACAATATGTGTTGTCAGCCTGAAGGTGATTATTGAAGTGATTCTTCAGTGTTGACTAGCTTATTGGCCATTCCCATGGTGCTCTCTAGATAAACTCATAACATAAAGTTCACACTATTAGAACTACTTTGATCTGGAGGCAATGATGATAATGTAAAGTAGGCAATATGAGAATTGACAGGAAAGTCAGTCTGGCTGAAATTGTAAGGTTTCTGTTAGGATTTTGCCAGAGCTTTTGTTCAGCAGTACATGTTAATCTTATACTAAATGTAACAAGGCTAGCTAAATCTCCCAACAGATCCAACACTTCTAATTTAACCTAAAATTGTGCTGTGGTTGAATAAAATAGCAGGTAAGGGCTACAAGTCTTCTTGACTTGAAATTACAGCTGAGAAGATATCAAGTATTTTAGACAATGTTGCAAGATAAAGGGAGAACACCAGGTGACTCTTGCCTTGTTAGAAATCAAAGAGTTCAACACTAGTAGCAAAAATTTATTATTAGAGGCAAAAGTAGAAAAGAGAACAATGCTAAGATTCAAACTGGAGTTTTCTGTTATGGTCTCAACAACGAACCCTCTACATTGGCTATACAAGTGGCACCTCGAACTACTCGACATTCCAGACTATGAAGAAGTACCGGGCCCATCTACCTCTCCACATGGAACCCCTCCACCTCCTTGGTACAAGTCCCAGTACCTCAACCACCACCTTCACCAGGTAATGTACATGATTGCCCCAAGGTAATATAACAGTCAGGACATTGAAAAAGTTAAAGATAATATTCATAACATAAATAATAAGTGTTCCCATGCTTGGCAAAGGTAGCCATTCAGGTACTGGGACTTAAACCAACAAGGCAAAGGCATTCTGTGATGGGAGGTGGATTGGCCTGGTACTTTTTCATAGGGAGAGATATCCAATAATCCAAGGTGCCATTTGTATAGCCAGTGTATGGGGTTGGTAGTCAAGCTTATAACAGATGTGCCATTCATGAGTTTGCATCATGTTTATATTTCAGTTTCATGAGTAACTCATGTAAAATCATGAGTCAGACATTCCCAATGAGTTGAAACACTAATCCTATCTCAATACATTTGAACTGACTGATTATCAGTTGCCTTTGATAAGAGTAATGGACACATATTATCCAATCATTTTGTGTAAGTGGCTCATGTGAATCCATATCATCAAGCAGCTCATGTTATGGTTCAGCGGGCTCCTAGACCTAAGTTAGGAGGTGCCTAGCTAATTAAGGATCGAAATCCTTAACCAGCCTGCTAATAGGTGAATTGGCAAAGTAACAATACCAAAGTATAGTTAGCAACTGATAGTGTTGAATCATTGCAGCTATGAGTCCTTAACTTCAGAAGATTAGAAGTTAAGATGACCAATCTTGGATTAGACGGGTAACAGTTAAGTTACAACAGAAGAGAATCAAAAACTTGGAGTTTTTGATCCTGTAGTCTACGCCTATTTATGCAAGTCCAGAGGCCATCTGTGTACTACTGTATATACAAGTCATAAGTATCTGTCCAAGTCACCGATTGAGGAAGAGAAACTACTAGTACACTACAGAGTGTCCAATGAGTCAGTCTGTATCTAAATTGTAGTCCATGATCTACTATAACGTTCTATCTACTCCAAGTCATTGTTACCTGAGACAGTAGAATGTTTGGATGAGGTGGGGAAGTCCGTGGAGAACTCCTGAGGTGTAGGTGCTGCAGATGAGGACAAGGAGGCTGAGGACGATGAGGATGAGGATGAGAGATTGTAGGGAATGATCTCTGAGGACATCTCCTGGTAATAGGAGGCAATAGCACGGAGTGGTACATCTTCTGAGGAGTCAGAAGAAGCATTGGACAAGTTGTTGAACAGCCAAGGCTGCAACGGGTAGTGATGTCCATATTCTCCTGACTCGATGAGCACAGCAAGAACTCGAGGAAGTTCTTGCTCGTCATAGAACATGTATGGATGCCGCCAGGTTGTACAATTATCCATGACCGGATAGGGGCACCATCTGTTCTCAATGGCTGCCATCTGGCACATTGGATACGTGCTAAGGACTTCACCGTCTCCGATTATGTGGCAGTAAGGAGCTGCATTCATAGCTCATTTTAGCACTGCATTAAGCTCATTGCAATCGTAGATAGGAGGGAGAGGTGTGAGCCTGTAGTTGGAGGTATGCCCAGAGATGACTCTGAGAAGGTTCTGTCCCTCAGAAACTAGGATGTGAGTCCCTGGGTCCATAACAGCTCATGTGCCATCAAATTCATGAACCCATGAGTCAGTCATGAATGTAAAATGAGTATTCATGAACTGGCACAACATTGGTTGAAAGAGATTGTACCTGATATTTTGGTATTACCAAACAAACACAAAGCCCCTCAACCACAGGGTTTCCTAACTAGTATCAATATATTCACAATTCCCAAACTCAAAAGTAACATGGAATGGTAAGAGCAAAGGGAGTCAGGGATAAAAGAGAACCCCACACTGGGATCATGTTGTTGGTGCAGGATGATTGCTTGTCACAGAGGGTATAAATTTACAAGGACTGGTCAGAGTATCTAAAGGAGATTGTGTCACAAATGACACAGGATTTTGCTTGTTGTGGCATGCATCAGGCTCTGAGGAGAGAGAAAACCATGGTGTCCTACTACTATAGCAGCCAGCTGCACCAGCAGTATCTGCACATCGGCCACGAGCTCAATAACAGTGGTGCGCGAAGAATATCCGAAGGTTGGTGAGGGTTGGTGTCCACCTCGATGCTTGTGTTGGAGTCGTGAGGAGATCTGTCCAGTACGCGAGGTCCGAAGGGGATAATTGATTGCCGACCCCCTCGCTTTGGTATAGAAAGACGTTCCAGAAAAGCAAATCGAACAAAAATTGTTGCTGTAGGCTTCATAGGCTTAAGTTCGGCCAAACCTTATGTGCAGAGTGAGATGTACTTGAGCAAGAAAGAAGTCATTTGCCTAATTCTTGTGCGTCTATAAACATCACAATTGGTATAAATATAAGCTTCTATCGTACCCTCCGGATCAACCAAAATACTTAGTCAGTCCGTCGAAGGTCAGAAATATGATGGCACTGCTCGGTATTGACCTTGCAACTGTTATGCCACAGCCAGCATAAAGCCCTCTGATTCCACCCTTACCATATATTTCTCTAAACGTGCCCCAGAATGTCGCCTTCGGGCCTCCATTGACTCTTCCACTGGCAGGCCGCAATTCCTCCTCTGTTTGCATCATACTCTTTACGGTATCCGCGGGGAACATCACGAAATTGAACATTGCGCCAGCACAAGCCCCAGACACTGCTGATTCCCATGCCTTCAACTGTTTCATCTGCGAGCCTACAGACACCGGGTCCATTGGAAGTCCTTGATCACGGAGGCGTTTGCGAACGAGCTTATCAGCGACAAATTCTTTAGTACTGAACCATGCTGCGCCGCCTCCAGATTCTCGAATGAGGGTGCCTGTCTGACCCAGCCAGAGGCCACGAATACCAGTTGTACGGATGATCGAGGCTAAAACCGCGATTGGTCCTGGGGGTTTGCGTGTCTGAGCATTATTCGTGGATGAGGGTATTCCGCCAACGGCTGCCGCTGCGGCAACACCAGCCGGCGAGGGTGAGGATTGTGCGATCGCGAGTTGTTGAACTTGCATTTTGCATTTCACCAATTCCACTGGTGTCCTGTTTCGGCTAAGTTCGGAAGTATACAGTGCGAAGACGGAGAATCCTCACAGGATGAAACTCGTGACAACACCGGCCCCAGTAGCGGCTATCATCAGTTGACTAAGTGGGAGTTGGTGTTCTGCATCCTTGCCCGTAAGGTGTCGAATCACACTCTGAAATTCACGGTACGAAAGGAAGAGTGAGGCGTTCTCTGCCATGGCGCCTGTTACTGGTGCTGGGAGACCCTTTGCCAATGAGCCGGCGAATATGAGCGACCATAGAAGATGAACGAGAGCGAAACATACTCACACGATACAGTCCACGGAAACCCTCGTACTTCCACGTCTTATACAAGCAATCCAATGGACCACTAAACCTCGCTGTGGCATCTAACACCTGTGCCTGGAGTCGGACCTTGGTGAGGTCAAAAGGATGCTCGAATACTTTCGACACCATCCCTGCAATCTGTATGACTGGTTAAGCCTGTCCTATGGTATGAGATCGGGACAGAAGGACACGTACACCACCGAAAAGAATATCCTTTGCGGCCTTCACTGCACTAGAATCTCCGCCAATGGCTTCATCATTTCCCATCTATGAATATAGATTATGTTCTCTTGAGTCTAGTCGTTGTCTAGTCGCTTTCACAGTGCCCGTATCCAGAAAGGAGAGGAAGGAGAGAGGAAGGGTATAGTAGACCTGCTGTGGTATTAAACCAGGAGCACTCAGATCAAAATAGATCGGGAATGGTCCGGGCGGACCCCGGACACTCAATTATGGAGCTTCTGCCCCCCAACCACCGCTTTAGGATGAGCGCTTATAAGAATTCGAGGATGTACCATAATCCACATGACAGAAGCTGTTAATGCCCCTAGGCGCTAAATAGCCTGTTGGTCGCAACTCACCATGCCCCTTCTCCAAACGCTGGAAAATATTGTGTCTCGCTTCATAAACCGAGAACCGCTTTGGTTTGTTGGCCCAGAGGATGACATTCGTCCACCATGTCCCACATCTGTCGAGCAGAATGGCAGTCACCAAGCAACCGATGCCAATCATAATGCTTCAACAGATAGACTTTCTTTCGAAGGCTAGAAACTTTGTTTTTCTTCTCAGCAGTCCAATCCTCACACAAGATTTGCGATGGTG